>MU579904.1:1337636-1354287 GCA_024362625.1 Silurus asotus | reverse complement strand
GAGAGAGAGAGAGAGAGAGAGAGAGAGGAGGATATGGATTATTAAGTGTATCTATTGGTGTATGAAAGTTTTTGTCACTGTGCAGTTTGGACTCCGGCAAGACTCGCTATGGCAGCATAACTAGAAGGGAGAACCAGAAGGTAACACAGACATGAGGGATCTCTGGGATAAGAGACGACCCACCACACCACCGTCAACAAACCCGAGTGAACGTGTGAATGTGAGGGGACGACAGCATACAAGTATACCAGTTCACCAAACACTCTATATCCATGCTCCCTCCAGATCTGTGCCTTTACCTAAGAAAAAATCTACTGATAAAAGACTTGACTAATAAATACGTTTTCAACCTCGACTTGAACACTGAGACTGTGTCTGAGTCCCGAACACTGATTGGAAGGCTGTTCCATAACTGTGGGGCTTTATAAGCGAAAGATCTGCCCCCTACTGTAGTCTTCATTATTTGAGGAACCAACAGATAGCCAGCATCTTTTGATCTAAGTAGACGTGGAGGATCATACTGGTACAGAAGTTCACTCAGATACTGCGGTGCGAGACCGTTAAGTGCTTTATACGTCAGTAGTAATATTTTATAATCATTGCGAGATTTGATTGGGAGCCAGTGTAGGCTGATTAAGACAGGGGTGATGTGGTCGTATTTTCTAGATCTGGTGAGGACTCTTGCTGCTGCATTCTGAACTAACTGAAGCTTATTTATGCACTTACTCGCACACCCAGACAGTAAAGCGTTACAGTAGTCTAATCTAGAAGTAACGAAAGCATGAACTAGTTTTTCTGCATCCTGTAACGACATCATATTTCTAATTTTAGCAATATTTCTAAGGTGAAAGAAGGCGATCCTGGTGATATTATTCACTTGAGACTCAAAGGAAAGACTCGGGTCAATAATCACACCAAGGTCTTTGACAGCCGTACATGCTGAAACAGAAACACCATCCAGAGATGCTACGTAATCCGAAAGTTTGCTTCTAGCTGCATTTGGTCCTAGTAAAAGTACTTCCGTCTTATCTGAGTTGAGCAGAAGAAAGTTATTAAGCATCCACTGTCTAATGTCCTTTACACACTCCTCAACACTGTTTAGTTGATCTCTCTCATCTGGCTTTGCTGAAATATACAGCTGTGTGTCATCAGCATAGCAATGGAAGCGAATCCCATGTTTATGAATGATTTCACCCAGAGGCAGCATATATAAAGAGAAAAGCAGTGGGCCTAAAAGAGATCCTTGAGGAACACCAAATTTTACCTCATAGAGTGTGGAGAACTCACCATTTACATCCACAAACTGATAGCGATCAGTCAAATAAGACCTGAGCCAAGAGAGAGCTGTTCCCTTTATTCCTACAATGTTCTCAAGTCTAGCAAGCAGTATAGTGTGATCAATGGTGTCAAAAGCTGCACTAAGGTCGAGCAAAACAAGTAAGGAGACAAAACCCTGATCAGAGGCCAATAACAGGTCATTTACCACCTTAACTAGCGCCGTCTCTGTGCTATGATGAGGCCGAAATCCTGACTGATACATTTCAAAAATGTTATTCATAAGTAGGTGTGAGCATAACTGCTGTGCTACAACCTTTTCTAAAATTTTGGATATAAAGGGGAGATTTGATATCGGTCTGTAGTTGGACAACTGACATGGGTCAAGGTCAGGTTTTTTAATAAGGGTGTGGATAACTGCCAGTTTGAAGGATTTAGGTACATAACCAGTGCTGATGGAAGAGTTAATTATTTTTAAAACAGGTTTGATTATCTCTGGAGTTATCTGTTTAAAGAAACTGGTAGGCAAGGGATTGAGAATGCAGGTTGATGGTTTTGATGAGGAGATTAATAAAATTAAGTCATTCTCATGAATAGGAGTGAATCTTTGTAGTTGATTGTCCGTTATAATGACACTGCTGTCTACAGGGTTACTTGTAAAATAATTTGGATTTATATTAACCGTCTGGATTTCTTGCCTGATGTTTTCAATTTTATTATTAAAAATCATTCATGAAATCATTACTACCTATTGGTGGTGTGCATGTGAGTGCAGTGCTTTTATTCCCTGTTAATTTTGCTACCGTGCTGAATAAAAATCTAGGATTATGTTTGTTATTGTCTATGAGGGTGGAGAAATATGCTGATCTAGCAGCACTAAGAGATTTTCTATAATTTAGGAGGCTCTCCTTCCATGCTATTTAAAATACTGTTAATTTTGTTTGACGCCATTTACGTTCTAATTTTCGAGTGTTCTGTTTTAAGGTGCGCGTATAATCAGCATACCACTGTGCAAATTTTTTCACCCTGATCATTTTGGTCTTCAGGGAAGCTACATCATCTAGAGTGTAATGTAACGTTGTTTCTAGATGTTCAGTGGCCCAGTCGAGCTCTGCGGGGTCTTACGGAGATCTACCTAATATCGTAATTTCGGGAAGATTATTAATAAAACGCGCTGCTGTAGCTGATGTAAAAGTACGCTTAACACGGTAACGTGGTGAGGTAGAAATGCAATGACTTAGGCAAATTTTAAAAGAGATTAGATAATGGTCTGAAATAGCTTCAGACTGTGGAATTATGACTAAGTTTTTTATTTTTAATCCAAATGTTAACAACTGAATCTAGAATGGACACAACTGCTGCTCTTAAGGAGTCTTCCTGATTATCAAAATGAATATTAAAGTCTCCAACAATTAATGCTTTGTCTAAAGAAGTAGCTAAATTTGTGATGAAATCTGCAAATTCTATCGGAAAATCAGAGTAGGGCCCTGGGGGTCTATAAATAATAATTAGTGGAATTAACTGACTTGACCTGCTTTCGGACACTGAATATTTTATGTTGGTGTAAAGAACTTCAAATGTTTTACATTTTTGTTTAGTTTTTTGTGTGACGTATAATTGATATCGGGTCTTGACATGTTTGTCTGTTGAGTTTAATACATATTTTCTTTCAATAGTTTGTTTTAAATGACTTGTTTTATTCCTGAAACATGGACTGTAGAAAAAAACTAAATGAAGTATTTTTTGAATGTGCAAGTATCCATTATTGTGTGCCATGTACTGTGCATATACAAAACACAATTTGAAATATGTAAACAATATACTTTTAGTACCATTATAAGGACATCTTTGTACTTTTTACTCAAAAAGGTACACATTACTACCTTAGATTACCAATGTGTACCTCAATGTACAACTATAGTTTTGGGGGTAAATAAGGTACAAAGATGTCCTTTTAAGGATGCTGTCCCAGTGGCAAGCTGTTGTATTTCTTTTCTTCTTTCTGTTTAATAATCATATATAATCATAAAGCATATAAAGCAAAAAAATATGATTACAAATAAAACCTGTCAATTACACAAGGGTTAACTGAAAAAAAGCAAACAGGTAACACTGGACATTTCGTCCCCCCCACTTTTGAAATGATGGCTACGCCCCTGGTGCAGACTATTTGTTGGTACCCCAAATAATGAAGACTACAGCATCTTTCTCTTATAAAGCCCCACAGTTATGGAACAACCTTCCAATCAGTGTTCGGTACTCAGACACAGTCTCAGTCTTCAAGTCGAGGCTGAAAACATTTATTTAGTAAATAATTTTATCAGTAGATCTTTCTTAGGTAAAGGAGCAAATCCGGAGGGATTGTGGATATAGAGCGTTAGGTGAACTGGGATATTTGTATGTCATCGCCTCACTCTTTCTATGTTCTCTTAGGTTTGTTGATGGTGGTGTGGTGGGGCATCTTTTATCCCAGAGATCCCTTATGTCTGTGTTACCTTCTGGTTCTCCCTTTTAGTTATGCTGCCATGGCGAGTCTTGCCGGAGTCCCAACTGCACAGTGTCCTTAACTTTCATAAAACAATAAAGACACATAATAATCTATATCTATATAATCTTCTCTCTCTCTCTCACTCTCTTTCTCTCTCTCTCCCTTTTTCTCTCTCTCTTTCTCTCTCTCTCTCTCTCTCTCTCTCGGTCAAGTTAAACATGCTCCTAAGGTTCCAGTGACCACTCTTCCTGCCCCTCTCCCCTCCTCAGATCTGCCCACTTTGTCCTGGCCTGCCTTGAATGGTGTTCTTTACAGTTGGAAGCCACTCTCTGGAGCTGGGGATGATTAATCAACAACAGCCTGGGGATCCATGAAATGACGGACTAAGAACAGGAACTCTGAGGATTTGGATTTGAACTGTAGTTAATGTCAACAGTCTGCTACACTGACTCAGAACTACAATTTGCTTCTGATCACCATCACTGTACACCTCAGATTAAGTCTGGTTCCTCTCAAGGTTTCTTCCTTATGCCACATAATCTGTGTAGAGCTGCTTTGAGACAATTTTTATCGTTAATAGCCCTATACAAATAAAAACGAATTGAATTGAATCTTTTTTTATTTTATTTTTTTCGTTAGATGTGGTAAAAACTACACACCTGAGATGCTATAAAAAATAAAGGCATTTTAAGCCTTATATTTGTATATATTGAAACATATAGTGATATATATATATATATATTTTGGTGATTTGTACCTTTTAATAACATTACGGTTTTTATCAGTCACATCAAGACCTGACATTCTTCAAGAATAGTATATTTTTCTTTAATGTTCAACACCCAGCAGTGATATTTTTCGAAATAATATCTTGTACTGACTCCAAAGTAGCTGCATTCTGAATGTAAGAAGATAATCAACAAAAGTGATTTGGTTAACGTAGTTTTTGTTCAAAATGTTGTTATTTCTTGAAAATAAACTTAAATAATTAAACTTTCATAAGATACTTAAAAGCAATAAGGTTCTTACACTTGCTACTGACAATCCTAGAATTTCTTGAATATTTTAGAAACCTCTACTAATTCCCTGAGTTATGTCTATTACAATAGTAATATAACTTTCTTTTAGCTTCTCCCATTAGGGGTCTCCACAGTGGATCATCCACATTTTTGATTTGGCACGTTTTTACGCTGGATGCCCTTTCTACTCAACCCTCCCCATTTATCCGGGTTCGGGACCGGCACTAAGAGTGGCTGGGGTTGGTTCCCTGACCGGGGATTGAACCCGGGCCGCAGCGGTTAGAGCGCCACATCCAAACCACTAGACCACAAGGGACCCTTATTACCATAGTAATATACGTACAGTATATTCACTATAACCTCATCTGTGAAACAAAAGTGGCACTGAAAGAGGGCTGGTCTATTATGTGGTTTACCAGGTGTTTTGTAAGAAAATGTGGCCCTTACTCTATTGGTTTTGGGAGCCCAAGGCAGCCTGCTGTAGTTTTAAGCTCATTCTCCTCTTCAGTAACGACAAGTACATAAATGTCCATGTTTTCTTTACCAATACCACGTTCACTTGCACATAGTTTTTCAGGTAGCTTTGCAGTTAGGTTTCTTAAAGCATCTTGGAGACATTGCCACAGTTCTTTGGGATTTAGTCTTTCTCAGTTTGTTTTGTTTCTTTGATTAATTCCAGACAGACTGTATGATTATATCAGATCTCTGTGTGGAGCACTGGCTGTTGTCAGATTCCTTGTGCAAACAAAAACCTTATGGAAATATTACAATTAATTGTCTAAATTAACATTTGGAAATGTAAACTCATATTTTCTACTGACTAATTTACAGCTGACTTAAAAGCATTTTTGCTGATGAATATACTAGTGGCCTAAGACTTTTGCTAAGACTTTTTCTAAGACTTATGTCTAAAAACAGTTTAATGACCAATTTCAAATAAAGATGCAATTTCTTTCCACTTAAGCAGTGTCCCATGTGCTGGTAAATGTGTTTGACTGTTAAATCATATTATTGTGGATGTCCTGTAAAGCCATTAAAAGGGGGAAACCAACACTGTATTGATTCCAGATTTTGTTCTTTTCTCCTTCTTACATTCTGTTCCTGATGTTGGAAAAAGAAGAGGCTGAACAAATTCTTCATGTGAAGCCCAGTTCATATTAAATTGTTACGAAGAGTTGAAATCTGCAACTCTCTGCAATGCTACGATCTGCAGCGTTCTGAAAGCTCATTATTACTCTGTATAGCAAAAACTCTTTTTCTGTTCTTATTTCTGACTTTTTTTATATATAGGTTGGTCCCTGGATCCAAGATGGCAGCGCAGCAGTAGCTTGCAGCAGCTGCTCCAGGCCCAAAATAGTGCCATTGAGAGCATCTTGATTGTGAGAGCATTGTTTTCGGATTAGAAATTTTGTCTCTCCCCTCTATCATGGACATTTACACCACACACTGCATCCACAAAGCCAACGGCATTGTGGACGACCCCACACACCTGTCACACACACTCTTCACCCTCCTGTTATCAGGGAAGCGGTTCCGCAGCATTCGGGCCACCACATCCAGACTGTGCAACAGTTTCTTCCCTCAAGCCATCAGGCTTTTCAACATAGAACTGCATTAAAACTCACGCGCACACACATACTCGAATGTGTGACTAATCTGTACAACCCGGACTCAAACACAATCGTACTGGCTTCACACATCCATGCCTATATTATATCACCCCATTACTACAACCTGTTTACATGCTGTTTTACACATCTTTTCTTGACTGCTGCTATTGTTTTTTTGCACAAACCATTTTGGTAAAATTTTTGTTTAATTATATTTTCACTCCTGTACACAGTACTCTTTTACACACCGCACTATGTAATATACAGCAGGTTTACTGGCGCCATTATTTTGTGTTTTGTGTATTTGTCCTAAACTGTCTTGCATTGTCCTACACTGTCTTGTGTTGTCTCTGCACTGTTTGTCTTGCACTGTTTGCACCAGGTTGCACACGATGCACTTTGTGGCAAGGACACTTACTAGTCCTTAGCCCTGTGTTTTCTGTTATGTAGCTTTATGTTGTTTTATGTAGCACCAGGGTTCTGGAGACACGTTGTTTCATTTCACTGTGTACTGCGTCAGCTATAAATGGTTGAAATGACAATCAAAACTTCTTGACTTGATATTATTTGTAGCAACATAAAATGAAAATCTTATTTAAATTAATTGACTTTGTTCAACAAGGAAAAATATACTTTGTCCCAGGTTTTATTAAATAGTTTTTATAAAAATATAAAATATCATAAACTGCAAGTTTTTATTGGCTCAAGTTATAAAATACAGATGTGAATCATTTCATTATTTTCAGTGCTGTTTGTTTAGGGAAATGTTTTGAGAATTTTTATTTTTATTTTATATAACTCAGCTGATGTTTACAATAATGCAAATGTTATTCCATTTAGTAAAAAAGAAAGTGTTTCATTCACAAACTACACCACCCTTTACTGGTTTGTCTGAATTGTCGTTGTGTTTTCGGATTTGTTAGTGTTTTCGAAATTGTTATGGGTTTTTTTTGGATTTGTTTTTGCATTTGTTATTTTGTTTTCGGATTTGTTATTTTGCTTTTGGGTTTGTTATTTTGTTTTCGGATTAGAAATTTTGTTTTTGCATTTGTTATTTTGTTTTTGAATTTGTTAGTGTTTTTTGATTTGTTAATTTGTTTTCGGATTTGTTAATGTGTTTTGCACTTTTCGGCCACTGTAGAAATTACACTGAACACACTGAAACTGACAAATATCATAAATAAAGATAAAGGGAATATTGACCGCTGAAGTTCTTTCTACTGGAAACCTGCTAGTTGGATGTAATAAAGAACAACAAGCAAATATAGCTCTTTAATTAAATGAGTTAGGAGGGATTGAAGTAGTTAAAACAAACAGATTTGGGAAAAATGGCACACATTTAAATAAAAGGAAATGAAGAAGTGGATCAATTAGCAAAGCAAGCTGTACAAAGAGGAGATGCAAGTTCCATTAAGTAAATCAGAGACAAATAAATAAATAGATAAATGAAAATATAAAGTATATAGGTAAATAAATGAAAAAAAGACACTATTTATAACAGAATAAGGTTGGGGCACTCACATTTAAACAAAATCTTTTTTCATGTTTTTTTCATGTCAAATCTTTTTCATGTTATCTGTTCAGTGTCTATAGGGTCTTTACAATGTGAGTATGTAAGGTGATGAGAATCACCTTATATACATGAAGCATAAGAATGCGGCTGAGAAAAAGGATTAAGCCTGTTAGATTTGCTAGACTATTGATTTAGATGGTTTTGACGATGCACAGGATTGCCTTAAACACATTCAACAAGAGACCTCTTGTAGACCTGATCTTTTAGATATGGCCCTGGAAAGGGGGATTGTCTTAATGTAGATGGTTCATGTTCAAAATCTTTTGATATGTGGATATGCGGTTGTAGGAGCACCTGATGAAATAGTTGAAGCTAAATCATTACATTTACATTTACATTTGCAGCATTTAGAAGATGCCCTTATCCAGAGTGACGTACAAAAGTGCCTTGAGTCTCTAGCAATGAATAAATCTACACTGGTACACAACATTACAAACTTAATATAAATATAACTCTTGAATTCTACAAAGCAAACTTGGAAAGTGCAAATTAAAGTGTTCCAGGAAGAGGTAGGTCTTCAATCGTCGCTTGAAGAAAGTCAGGGACTCTGCTGTACGGACATCTAGGGGAGGTTCATTCCACCACCTCAGTGCCAGACCAGAGAAGAGCCTTGAAGTATTTCTTACCTCTCATTCTGAGAGAAGGTGGTACCAGTCAAGCAGTGCTGGAGGATCTCAGACAGCATGGTGCAGTGCGAGATGTGATGAGGTCTCTGAGGTAAGATGGTGTTGGTCCATTTTTGGCCTTGTAGGCAAGCATCAGTGTTTTGAATCTGATACGTGCAGCTACTGGAAGACTGTGAAGGGAACGCAGTGAGGTGGTGTGGGAGAACTTGGACAGAAATGGTCAAATCCTTCAGATTTTGTAGAGAGGAAATCTACAGGAGCGAGTCACATTAGCAACATATGGGAAGAAGGACAGTTCATTCTCAATAGTTACCCCAAGGTTATGAGCAGTGGCTGAAGGTGAGAGCAGAGAGTCATGAAGTGTTATTTGGAGATCTTGACATGTAGGTGAATCAACTGGTATGACCAGCACTACTGTTTTGCTGGTCATACACATTTGCACAAGCTGCAGAGTTGGTGGCACTTACAAGAGCATGTCAGTTGTCTAAAGGTAAAGTAGTGACTATATACACTGATTCTAAGCATGCTTATGGTGTTGTGCATGATTTTAATGAAACATGGAAGCAAAGACATTTTAAAACAGCTGATGGAAAGCTCATAGCACATTTTAATCTCATAGGCAACCTTTTAAATGCTGTTCAACTCCCTTCCATAGTGGCCATAGTTAAGGTTAAAGGACATGCTGCAGGTGATTCAGAGGAAATTCAGGGAAACACGTTAGCGGATAAAGTAGATTTGGTCACAGTACATACAAACCCTGAGATCTCAAAGATGACACATATCTCCAATATACTAGATATTGACCTAAAATACTTCAGAGTCAGCCTACTGAGGAGGACATAAAGTACTGGGCTTCTAAATGTGGCATGACACACCGAGGGCTGATGAAAGGAAATGTAGCGACTACGCCACCCTGGCAATTGGCCAGGGAAAATAACTTGCACTTAGGCAACACAGGTTCGTATATAAAGAATCAGCGGAAGACGTGGGTAAAATTAGTATGGATTTTTATTAATGATAAAAGTATCTGATGCACCTTAAAAACAGAAATTACTCAACAGATAACACAGATAACTTCAATAATCAGACACCTTTATAGATGTGGATGCAGGAGCCAAGGCGTCACAACGGGGATCAAGGGCACTAATCGGCCTCCACAGCACCACACAACTTTTGGTTGCACCTGTGTAGACACTCACACACACCACTGCACACAGCACAGCACTCGTGAAGCAATACCACCACCACAAGCCGACCCGCCTTCGGCACTCGGCTCCTGTAATCACAAACGAATGGAGTTACACATAAGAAGGGTCAAAAGGCCACTGATGGGATACTGTGCAGGTCACAAACATATGGTTAGTGTGCACAAGTAACACACAGGAGGTGAGGGCACCTTTAGCTCTTTACTGTGCCTTTCACCCCCTATATACATAAACTTAAAAAAGGGACAAGACCAAAAGGAAAAAGAGGGATATTAATCCCTCTTCGGTAAACAAAATAACTCAAGTTATACAATACAAAATGTACAAATAATAACAAAATAGTTCAAGGAACATTAAATGAAAACAAAACCAACCTTTAACATTTAAATGTAAACACAAAAGAAAAAGGGCCACAAAACCCCAAAAAGCAACCAATAAGCTTCAGATACACGCACACGCACACGCACACGCACACGCACACGCACACGCACACGCACACGCACACGCACACGCACACGCACACGCTAAATTATAAGCAAAGCAACAGCGCCTCCTGGGCGATAATTCCACGTTGGTCACCCATAGAAGCGCAAATCTGTAATAAAATTAAAATAGAACGTTAAACAACTCACCATACCTGCGAAATGTTTATTACCTTTAAAACGCATACCATTGGGATGAGTGATCCGAAAACACAGGTTACTATAAGGGTAAGCCCGAAAGCTGCAGGCTCGTTCCGTAGATCTGAGATTATAGTGCACAGGGGGAACAAGAACCGCCGATGAGACAACACGATCTATAATCAATTTAACAAGATAATACAACCCACTATTTGGAAATGTAGCACGGTTAGAACTTAAAACATACCGTGTGTGGGGTCTTCCCCGAAATCGCGTACACAGCACTTCTGTGCACCCGTAGGCTCACTCGATTTAATAGACCTACCACACCATAGTACAATGTGTAAAGGCAGGCACTGTCGGTATTATTAACGCCGCTCTCTCTCTCCGGCTCACCTCGGACTATATGCTAAAACAGACGCATAGGAATTACATAAACAGTCTTCCACAAGAAGTAAAAGTATTATAGCTGTTTCACTTACCTGCCGCAAGGAAACACGTCAACACAACACCAGCCACAAGGATTACCAAAACAGACAGCTCTGATTGGCGATTTGTGATGACGCAGACAGGGGCGTAGCACCCGTGACAACAAAATGCTCCCCAGCCAAATTTATACATCCCGCTTGCTCAATGATAGAACAATCAATGAGCACATCAACCGGCTAATCCGGAAGCAGGAAGGGATTCGCCAATCCTATCACATAAACACTGTAAATCAGATTCTGCTGGTATCATTAAAGATGTATATGGAAAAATTGCTCTGCCTAAACTAGTTTCAATAGTGTTGGTGAAGCATAGCATGGGATGTCACACATTAGATTAGCAAGTCATACAGGCTATAAACTTTATTTCATTATACTGTATTGCTGATGTAGCTAAAACAACCAAGCTAGTGTTGAATTCATGTTTGACTTGTGCCAAAACTAACATACATCGACCTGTACAACATGATGCGTTTACTTTTCCTAAAGCCCCTTTTCAACACCTACAGATAGATTAGATTTCACACATATGCCACCTGTAGGAAATTTTATTTGGGTTTAGTTGACAGATTCAGTAAGTGGCCCTCCGGTAAGTAATCTCTAGGTTTGGTATTCCTAGTGTGATTGAAAGTGTTAACGTCACACCTTTTGTTTCTAAAGTTACACAACTTTTGGCTAAAAGCCTAGCAATTGATTGCCATTTTAATATTCCCTATCACCCACAGTCAGCTAAAGTGGTAAAGAGAACAAACAGAACTATTAAGCAACGGGTTACTAAAGCCTGCATTGACACAGGCTGAAATTGGACTGTTGTTCTCCTGGCAGTACTCACAAAAAAAAAACCAGGACTGTAGTTCTGACTGATTATCAGCCACACTGGATATATGCAAGCAGGGTCAAAACAGCACCCCCTAATCTGTGTACTAGTTGGTCTTTTGGCCTAAGAAGCCTACCTATTTGAATACTTAGGGCTGAAACAGTTGAGAGTTACAGAAAGATCCTTTTTTTAATAGTAGAAAGGGGGCCACCTCCGGGGTGAAGATCTACTGTAACTTACTCGACTGTTTTGTTTAGCTTACCCTGATACCTGCTCTAGGTCTAAATACTATAACTATATGTGCATAGTTGTAATTACGCTCTGAATTTTCCTTATTCTCTTTGAACACATCATTCAGATAAATGGCCATGATAAAACTCTAACAATATTGTTGACAGATTTGAGTTTGCTAAAGAACCGATTTGCACAAACAACAAATTACATCTGTGTCAAAAACAAGTGCCTTGTATTTTACATGTAATCTACGGAGAAGTTTAATGTACTGTGATGATACGGTATTTTCGCCGGATGCGAGCATCGCGAAGCGTCACGAAAATAGCAATATAACTACACACATACATGTCACACATTAGCATAGCAAGTCATACAGGCTATTAACTCATTATACTGTATTGCTAATGTAGCTAAAACAACCAAGCTAGTGTTGGATTCATGTTTGACTTGTGCCAAAACTAACATACATTGACCTGTACAACATGATGAGCTTACTTTTCCTGAAGCCCCTTTTCAACACCTACAGATAGATTCGATTTCACACATATGCCACCTGTAGGAAATTTAAGATACCTGTTGGTTATAGTTGACAGATACTTTGTTGAGTGTTGTTGTTGATGATTTGGAGCCCATTCGGCAGGAGCATTCGTAGAAAAAATTCACAGGATGTCATGTCTGCCGAAGTTTGTCTTGCATACAGGTCCCAGTTTCAGACCACAGAAGTAAGATCTGGACTTTTTCAGAGGAGAGATAAAGAGACCCACACTGCATGTTGAGACAGTTTTGACAAGTCCTATGTTCACTCCTTGCTATGGTGGGAAAAAACAGTGTGCACTGTCTGAAAAACTTCATCACTTTCATGTAACATCTGGTTACCCACCAGGTGTATTGCATGACCTTCTTGAAGGTCTTTTCCAGTGGAACTGGCATTGTCATTTTAAGCCTTTATCAAGAAAAAATGTTTTATCTTGAGGAGCTCAACAATTGCATTTGACAGTTCCCTTATAAGTGAAGTGACCAAACAAATTGTCCACAAATGATTCCTGCTAATTTTGCCACAAAAAAGATCTGTAGGAGGTAATGTGCATAAAAATCGGTGTTAGTCTGTTGCCTCTCATGATAGGCTTAAAAATTCCTTAGGATGATGAAGTGTGGCAGATGTTAATGGCCTTAAAAGATATTGTGGAACTTGTGATGGCCCCAGTTCATACAGAGCAGAACATTTACTACCGTGACTCTTTGATTTCTGAGCACCAACACAGATTTCTGGAAGTTTTTCCTCAAGAAATGTTACTTCAAACACCACTTTCTTGAGCACTATACTCAAATTCAGGAATTTAGTTCTCTGGTAGCCTTGTGGACAATGAGATTCAAAGCTAAATATGGCTTTTTTTTAAAAAAGAAAAAAAATGTCAAACAAACAGGCTATTTCAAAAACAAACAGCTGTTCCTAGCAAAAAAACAGACTAGACAATAATAGCATTGCATCTCCATGATTCAAATTTGAACAAGTTCCTTGAAATTCACCCCTCAAAATTATCGTGGTCAAATGCATGCTTTATGGTTGAATATGCGTTGGCTCGAAAAAATGCTTTCCTCTTGTCCTATGAGGCTGAGACTTGCAGAATCCCATTGAAGCTTATTTATCACAGCACATACCTGGCGTTGCCAAACATAAGCAGTTGAAACTTTTTGATGAATTATGACTTTCAAAACAGTTTTCATTCATCCTTTACAGATTTTAACTGTTTTTTATGAAATTATTATTATAAATATGAAAAATCATATTTTTATAAGACCTCTTTTTTTTTTTTTTATGTAATGTTTTTGTCAACACCTGATTTGTCATAACCATGGTCATAACCATGGAAATGTAGGCAGGAGTACAAGGAGATGCGGAAGCAGGTGAAGAGGGATGTGGCAAAAGCCAAGAAAAAAAGGCATGCAAGGAGCTGTATGAGAGGTTGAACAACCTTAAGGAAGGAGAAAAGGATTTGTACCAGGCAGAAAGACCAAGCAGGGAAGGATGTGTTGCAAGTTAGAGCAATAAAGTGTGGATATGGAAATGTAGTGATTAGTGACGAAAGTGTGTTGAGAAGGTGAAGGGACTATTTTGAGCGGCTGATAAATAAGGAAAATAAGAGAGAGAGAAGGTTGGATGATGTGGAGTTAGTAAAGCAGGAAGTGGATAGGATTAGTAAGGAGGAAGTGAAAGCAGCGATTAAGAGAATGAAGAGTGGAAAGTCGGTTGGACCAGATGACATACATGCGTAGAAGCATGGAGATGTTTAGGAGCGATGGCAGTGGAGTTTTTAACCAGATTGTTTAACAAGATTTTGGAAGGTGAAAGTATGCCTGAGGAATGAAGAAGGAGTGTGCTGGTACCGATCTTTAAGCATATGGGAGATGTACAGACCTGCAGTAACTACAGGGAAATTAAGTTGATCAGTCACACCATAAGGTTATGGAAAAGAGTAGTGGAAGCCAGGCTGAGAGAAGAAGTGACCATCTGTGGGCAACAGTATGGTTTCATGCCGAGGAAGAGCACCACAGATGCCTTATTTGCTTTGAGGATGTTGATGAAGAAGTATAGAGAAGGACAGAAGGAGGTTATTGTATGAGGAAGTCAGGTGTGTCAGAGAAGTATGTGAGGGTGGTGCAGGACATGTATGAGGACAGTGTGACAGCAGTGAAGTGTGCAGTAGGAATGACAGACTGGTTCAAGGTGAAGGTTGGATTGCATCAAGGATCGGCCCTGAGCCCTTTCCTGTTTGCAGTGGTGATGGACAGGTTGACGGACGAGGTCAGACAGGAGTCTCCCTGGACTATGATGTTTGCGGATGATATTGTGATTTGTGGTGAGAGTAGTGAGCAGGTTAAGGAGAGACTGGGTGGAGGTACATGCTGGAGAGAAGGGGAATGAAAGTCAGTAGGAGTAAGACAGAGTACATGTGAGTAAATGAGAGGGAGGGCAGTGGAATGGTGCGGTTGCAGGGAGAAGAGATGGAGAAGGTGGTGGAGTTCAGGTACCTGGGGTAAACAGTGCAAAGAAATGGAAAGTGTGTTAGGGAAATAAAGAAAAGAGTGCAGGCAGGGTGGGTTGGGTGGAAAAGAGTGACAGGAGTGATTTGTGATAGTAGGTTTCTGCAAGAATGAAAGGGAAAGTTTATAGGTCTGTGGTGAGACCTGCAATGTTGTATGGATTAGAGACAGTGGCATTGAGTAAAAGACAGGAGGCGCCATTTTGGGGAGTTTTTCCTTGCCACAGTCGCCACCGGTTTACTCATCAGGGACAAACGTACACTTATAAAGAACATCTTATTAATTTTAATTACCACATTATCTGTGTAAAGCTGCTTTGAGACAATGTTTATTATTTAAAGTGCGATACAAATAAAAATAAATTGAATTGAATTGAATGATGCGTTTTTGACAAATTATGACTTTTTACACATGATGTGCACTTATACAGTTTTTAACAGATTTTCATGAAATTATGATTATGAATATGAACCATTTATATTTTAAAACAAAATCTCTAATGCCATATCTCATCACAAACATAAAAAGAGTCTTGTTGAAGTCCATGCTGTATGTGCAAAACGCCTTAGTTCGAAAAAAAAACCCACTTTCCTTTCATCCTACGAGGCTGAGACTTGTAAAAGTCATTTTATTTTCAAAATATGTTTTTATGTCATTATTTCAATTGTTCAGAATCATCATCAGAATCAGAACAGGCTTATTGGCCAAGTGTGTTGACACACACGAGGAATTTGGTTCCCGCTGTTTGTTACTCTCAAAGTACAGACATAAATAAAAACCTATACATGACAAAACAGACATGACAAGACAAAAAACAGACTGTACAAGACAATACAGACAATACAGACAATGTGAGACAGTATAGACAGTGTGGGTAATAAATAGGGATACAGACCAGTAATGTACAGTGTGGGAGTGCATGGTAGTGTAAATGACAGTATTGTGTGCAGGGTATGATTAGAGAGTTTACTATAAAACTTTGTACAGTAAATAGCAGCAATAGTGTGTGCAACATATACAGATACTGTGATAAGTGAGAGTTCTGTGCAGTACTCATAGATGTGAAGCAGGGAATATAATTAGGGTCAGTTGTTAGTGAGGGTGATTGCTTGGGGAAAGAAACTGTTCCTGTGTCTGGCAGTTTTTGTGAACAAAGTTCTGTAGCGCCTGCAAGAAGGAAGGATCTGAAAAATGTTGTGTCCAGGGTGTGAAGGGTCATTAATGATTTTTTCTGCCTGGTTTCTGGTTCTTGTATGGTACAAGTCCTGGAGAGTGGGCAGGGGACAAAAAATCTGTAGCGCCTGCCAGAAGGGAGGATCTGAAAGATGTTGTGTCCAGGGTGTGAAGGGTCATTAATTATTTTTTTTGCCCGGTTTCTGGTTCTTGTATGGTACAAGTCCTGGAGAGTGGGCAGGGGGGCACCAATGATTTTTTCTGCTGTTTTAACGGTTTTCTGCAGTCTGATTCTGTCCTGTTTTGTTGCTGCTCCAAACCAGATGGTGATTGATGAGCACAGGACAGATTCAATGACTGCAGTGTAGAACTGTATCATCAGCTCCTGTGGCAGACTGTACTTCCTTAATTGACGTAGAAAGTACATCCTCTGCTGGGCCTTTTTCAGAATCAAGTTTATTTTGATTCCCCATTTCAGGTCTTG
>MU579904.1:1297049-1334230 GCA_024362625.1 Silurus asotus | reverse complement strand
CACAGATGACACAGGGATGTTGGATATTGTGAGGGGGAGTAGTGTTGAAGGATGTTTCCTAAAGTCCACTATCATCTCCACAGTTTTGAGTGTGTTTAGCTCAAGGTTGTTCTGACTGCACCATAGCACCAGCTGCTTCACCTCCTGCTCATATGCAGACTCGTCACCATCTTGGATTAGTCCGATGAGCGTGGTGTCATCTGCAAATTTCAGGAGTTTGACAGTTGGGTCACTTGATATGCAGCCATTCGTATAGAGGGAGAATAGCAGTGGGGAAAGGACACACCCCAGTGCTGACTGTCCAAATCCCAGTCTTACCTGTTATTTCCTGCCTGTCAGGAAGCTGGTGATCCATTGATACATGGCAGGGGGTATAGTAAGGTTTAGGAGTTTGGAGTGAAGAATTCCCGGAATTATTGTATTGGAAACCGAACTAAAGTCAACAAACAGAATCCAGGCATATGTTCCTGGCAGTCAAGGTGTTGCAGAATGTAGTTTAGCCCCATGTTGACTGCGTCATCCACCGATCTGTTGGGAGCTTTCCTTGTATTCTGTCTCTGAAAGAGCCGATACACATCCTTTTCACATCCTTTTTGCAACTTGAGTGCTGGGAGGAGTTGTAAGAGAGGATTCCAGAGGTGTAATGGGGGAAGACATTGGGCTGGGTTGGATGAGAGCTGTGAAGATATTTTTCCTGTAGTTTGTGATATTTTGCAGGCCTTTCCCCACTGCTTTTCAGCTTTTCAGAGTAGCTTCTTTTGGGGACCTACACCTGAGCAGTGAAGGGTTAAAGGCCTCGCTCAAGCCCCCAGATTGGCAGCAGGTGGTGAGATTTGAATCTTGACCTTCTGATCCAAAGTCCAATGCCTTAACCACTGAGCTACCTCCTTCCCCTATATGAAGATATTGACATAAAAAAAAAAAAAAAAAAGTAATTTCTGTCCAAACATGATTTGTCATCTCAGCATTTTTCTTGTTTGTTCATTAATTGCTAATTTTAACATTTTTTCGTTAAAACGTTTAACATTTTACATTTTACATTTTTTCATGAAATTATGCTTATGAATGTAAAAATGAAAAGTCATTTCTGTAAAAACGTTATGGCATTTAACATTTTTTGTTTTCCATTTACATTCTGCAAATTTAAGCGTTTTTTTCATGAAAATATAATTATGAAAGTAAATAATTTATTTTTAACAGTTGTCGTTAAATTGTAAATATCAACATGAAAATTCATATTTTCATAATCATCTTTTTTTTGTAAAAAAAAAAGTAATATTTGAAAAAACATGATTTGTCAGCTTTGAATTTTCGTTGTTTCTTGACTTATTCCACATTTTAATGTTTATTAATGAAATTATGTTTAAGAATATTAAAATTCATATTTTCATAACATATTTTCATAACACGATTTTGCCATGCAAAAGTTGTTATTTTTCTGTTAATGTCCATAGATCATAAACAGAAAAATAACAACTTATGCATGGCAAAATCGTTTTTACAGAAACATGACTTTTTAAATAAAAATGTTATGAAAATATGAATTTTCATATTCTTAAACACCTTTTAGCGTTTTTTTCCATTAAATTATAATTATGAATATGAAAGTTATATATTTTCACCACTATTAAATATTTTTATTAAAAACTAGATTTTTTATGTCGATATTTCTGTTCAATCAATGCGATTTTTATCAGTTTTTCAAAAAAATTATGACTATGAATAAAAATAACCATATTTTCATAACCTTTTCATTAAATTTTTTTTTATTATTGTCCGAATTAATCTGGCATGTCACAGTTTTTGTTCACTTATTGCACTTGTTACAGTTTCTTTTTTATGAAATTATGCTTAAAACTATGAAAATTCAGATTTTTTACATTATCTTTTTTTGTTAATTAAAAAGTCATATTATTGTCAAAACATGATTTGTAATCTTTTCATCTTTCTTTTTCTTATTTCACCTTTGAGCTGTTTTTCATGATATTATGCTTGAGAAAATTCATTAATTCATTATTTTATTTAATTTAAAAAAAATTCCTTTTTTTTATTGCACCTTTAGATGTGTCATAAAACTTTTCTTAAGGATAAAAAAATCAGATTTTTAATTGTTTTTATGAAAATAGTCATATTTTCGTCAAAACATT
This sequence comes from Silurus asotus, assembly GCA_024362625.1. Classification (NCBI taxonomy): domain Eukaryota; kingdom Metazoa; phylum Chordata; class Actinopteri; order Siluriformes; family Siluridae; genus Silurus; species Silurus asotus. The sequence goes on along the minus strand of MU579904.1, from coordinate 1,332,083 downwards.
ATTTGTCATGTCACTTCTTTTTTTCATTCAGTTTTTGCACCTTTTAACAGATTTTCATGAAATTATTCTTAAGAATATTAAAATTCACATTTTAATTATAATATTTTACTATGGAAATAGGTCATATTTTTTTGGCAAAACATGGTTTTCATTTTTTTGGTTTTTGTTTACTTACTGCACCTTGTAACGTTTTCTTAACGAAATTTTGCAAATAAATCTAAAATTGCAAAAATTCAATGCAAAACGTGACAAACAATGGTTTAAAAAATTTTTATACAAAATTGATTGTTTTTATTAAAATATTACATTTCATGTTCATAATCATAATTTCATTAAAAAAATATGTTTACCTTTATCATAAAAAATGAGTCATTTTGAAAATATGAATTTTCATATACATTAGCATGATTTCATTAAAAACTATTAAAAAATTGCAATAAGTGCACGAAAAGTTGTCATGTCAAAAATGTTTAAACAGAAATGTAAAGTTTTTCATAAAAATAGTTATTGTAAAAAATATGAATATTCATATTCATAAGCACAATCAAATGAAAAAATCTTTAAAAAGTGCAAAAAAACCTTTACATGACAAACCATGGTTTGACAAAAATATTCTTTTTTACTTAACATAATCATTATAAAAATAAAAATGTTAATATTTAGAAGCATATGTTCATGGAAAACCTTAAAATAATCGCCATTAAAAAACAAAAAAATTAAGTGACTGTACAAATCATATTTCGACAAAATAAAAAAGACATTTTCATTAAAAATGTGATGGTTATTGTCAAAATAGGTATTTTGTAAAATTCTTATATTCATCAGACTAATTTCATAAACATTTTTTAAAAATTGCGAAAATTCAATGAAAACATGAAATGACAAATCAAGTTTTTACAAGTTATTGTGAAAATATAGTCATATTCATAAGCATTATTTCACTAAAAATCTTTAAAAGTGCAATCAGTAAACGAAAATAGTTTCATGAAATACCATGTTTTGACATAAATATGACTTTTTTCATATAAATCTGAAATTAATTGGTAAAATATTAATTTTCATGTTAAAAGGAATAATTTCATTAAAACTTTATTTAAAGTGAAAAAATTTAAATGAAAAACTTGATATGACAAAGGTTTTTACAAGATATTGTGAAATTAGGCCTTTTCATATTCATAAGCATCATTTAACTAAAAAACGTTGAAATTGCAAATATAGATCGCAAAAAAGTGTTATGACAAACATTGGTTTGATACAAATCTGACATTCTTTCATAAAACATGTTTTTTATTAAACTATTACATTTCATGTTCATGTCCATAATTTAAAATTTTCATAAAAATGGTATTGTGAAATTATACATTTTTATCTTCATTAGCATCATTTCATTAAAACCCTTTAAAAAGTGCAATACGTAAATGAAAAACTTTCACATGGCAAATGATTGTTTGACAAAATTATGACATTTTACATAAATAAGTAAACGAAAAAGGTTTGATGATAACCATGTTTGGCAAAAATATGACTATATTTTCTTATGAATATGAAATAAAATGGTTGAATATGATTTTTTTTTTATAAACAAAGGAATAATTTAATGAAAACTGTAAAAAAAAAAAAGGGAAATAATTCAATAAAAAAAGTGATATGAAAAAAATATGAAATATGAAAAACATGACTTTTCATTAGCGTCATTTAACAAAGAACCATTAAAAGTGCAAAAATTCAACACGTATGAGAAACAATTGTGTATAAATAATGACTTTTTAATTAAATATTTATTCTTCTTTTTAAATATATAATCTCCTATTCATAATCATAATTTCATAAAAAAAAAACACCTTAACCTTTAACATAAAAATAATTGTGAATTGTGAGTAATTGTGAAAATATAAATCATATGATCATGGAAAACCTTTAAAAAAGTGCCATAAGTGAATGAAAAACAAAAATGTGATATGTTTTGACATAAATATGACTTTTTCATAAACAATGTGATAGTTATTGTGAAAATATTTATAAGCATCATTTATTAGAAAACCAATAAAAAGTTCAATATGTAAGCGAAAAACTTACATGACAAATGGTGATTTAAAAACAATGTCTTTTGTTGATTAGAATATGATTGTTATTGGGAAAATGTGAATTATTCATATTTATAAGCTGATTTTGATTAAAAACGTGCATATCTACAATAAGTAGACGAAATGTCAAACATGAGCTTCTTATGCACTGAAAATGCGATTCCAAAATTCTCAGGATTCTAGGACGAAGAGAAAGTGTTTTTTCTAACCGAGCGTATTTGCACAAACAGCATGCATTTCCCCATGATTATTTTACATGTTTATGATGAAATATGTTATAACAAAACAATTTCCGATCAAAATATGACATTTTTTATATAAATATTAGTTATTTCAAAAATATAAATTTTCTTATTCATAATCATAATTTCAAAAAAACTGTTGAAAACTGCGAAAAGTAAATGAAAATGGCTTGGAAAGTCATAATGAATCAAAAACGTAACAACAGCACATATTTGGCAAAGCCTTCAGTGTGCTGTCAAGAATGAGTTTCCAGGACAAAGAGAAAGCGTTTTTTCTAACCAAGCGTATTTGCACAAACATGCATTTCCCCATGATATTTTTAATGTTTATGATGAAATATGTTATAACAAAACAATTTCCGATCACAATATGACAATAAGGTAATGAATGTTTTTAATGTTTTAAAAAATTATGAAAAATAATAAAAAATTACTTTTTTTCCTAATAATATACAATAAGGGTATTATGAAAATCTGAATGTTATTCATGTTTGTCTAATCCGTTCATGAAGCATAGTTCATGAAAAAAAAATGTGAAAAGTGCAATATGTCATCGAAAAACATAAAGGTAAAATTTTCTTTAAAAAGAATATAAAGGTGAAATGTTCTTAAAACATTCTTAAAAAAAATATTTTTTATTTTTCATAAATACATATGATATGTTCTAAAAATATTTATTTTTATCTTCATTAGCAGAATTATATAAAAATATGTGAAAAGGTACAATAAAGAAACAAAAAAAAGAAAAGGTGATGTTGATAAGAATAAGATTTATTTATTAAAAATTATATTATAAAAATATTTTTTTAATCATTATTTGCAGAATTTCATTGAAGAAATCGTTACAAGATGCATTAAGTAAACGAAAAACGAAAAAATTAGGATAATGTTTTGACAAAAAAAATAATTTTTTATCATAATAAAATATGATAATAAAAATTGTCGACAGACAATTGTTGTTTGGACTGCATCAAGGATCGGCTTTGGGCTGTTTTCTGTTTGCAGTGGTGATGGACAGGTTGACGGACGAGGTCAGACAGGAGTCTTCATGAACTATGATGTTTGCGGATCATATTTTTATTTGTGGTGAGAGTAGGGAGCAGGATAGGAAAAGCCTGGAGAGGTGGAGGTACGCACTGGAGAGAAGGAAAATGAAAGTCAGTAGGAGTAAAACAGAGTACATGTGTGTGAATAAAAGAGAGGGCAGTGGAGTGATGCGGTTGCAGAGAGAAGAGGTGGAGAAGGTGGGGGATTTCAGATACCTGGGCTCATCAGTGCAAAGTAATGAAGAGTGTGTTAGAGAAGTGAAGAAAAGAGTGCAGGCAGGGTGAAGCGGGTGGAGAAGAGTGGCCGGAGTGGCATTGATACAGGAGGTGGAGCTGGAGGTAGCAGAGTTGAAGAGGGAGTGACGAGGATGGACAGGATTAGAAACAAGATTATTAGATGGACATGTAGGATGTTTTGGAGACAATGTTTTTAGTTAAATTATGTCATAATTTTATAATTACTTGTAAAATTTTTTGTCATATCACGTTTTTCATATAATTTTTGCACTTTTTAATTATTTGAATGAATATAAAAATATTTTTCTTTTTATTTTGAAAAAAAGTTATAATTTTTTTCAGTCCATCGTTTTAAAGTAAGCTTTTTGATCATTTTATGCAATTATGATTATGAATTTAAAATTTATTATTTTAATTAAAACAATAAATATTTTATTAAAGACAGTCATTTAATTCAAACCATTGTTAATCATGTTTTGCTTTTTTTAATTTTTTGCAATTTTAATGGTTTTTAGGTAAATGATGCCTATGAATATGAAAAGTCATTATTTTGTAAAAACTTGATTTGTCATACACATTTTTCAATGAAATTTAGCACTTTTTTTTTTTTTTAAAAACTTGATATTGCATTTCATGTTTTTCATTGAATTTTTGCACTAATGACTATAATTATTCATATTTTTACAATAAATATTTTTGCTTTTTAAGAGTGTTTTATGAAATTATTCTGATGAATATGAGAATTTATATTTTTACCAATTCATTTAATCATTTTATTAAAAAGTAAATAAAAATAAAAATTTTGATCAAACCGTGGGTTTATTGTAAGTTTTTTTCTTATAAATTGCACTTTTTTTACTGTTTTCCATTAATGATGCTTATGAATATGACAATTCATATTTTATCATACTATCACATTTTTTTATGAAAATGTCATCTTGTTGTCAAAAACATGATTTTAATAGCGACTATTTTGTTTTTGATTTAGTTTTCCTCAACCATTTAATTCATATTTTTACAATTACTCATATTTTATGGTAAAGGTTAACGTTTTTATGAAATTATGATTATGAAAAGAAAATGATATATTTTAATAAAAACAATCCATTTAAAAAATATATTTTTTAATTATTTTCAAACCATTGTTTGTTTTAAACCATAAATTTTGGTTTGGTTTTTAGTTAAATTATGCTAATGAATATGAAAAGTAATATTTTTTACAATACATTTTAAAAACTTGATTTGTCATATCGCATTTCTTTATTAAATGATTTCACTTTTTTTTTTTTTTTTTACAGTTTTTCATTTAATTATTCCTATGCATATCATAACTTCATATTTCATATTCATATGAAAAATTGTAATATTTTTGTCAAACATGTTGATCATGAATTCTTTACCATTTACTTACTGCACTTTTTTCAACTGTTTTTCATGAAAATATGCTTATGTATATGAAAATATAAATTTTACAAATTAATTGCATATTTATGTAAAATGTCATAATTTTGTCAAACCATGGTTTGTCATGTGAAAGTTTTTGCACTGTTTTTAATAAAATTATGCTTATGAATATAAAAATGTATATTTTCACAATAACTCATTTTTATGAAAAAGTTAATTTATTTTATGAAATAATGGTTTTGAATATGAAATGTAATATTTTAATTTATTATTATTTTTTTTTAATAAAAGAAAGTCAGATTTGTTTCAATCCATTGTTTGCATAACAGTTGTTGCGATGAACATTTGCACATTTGTTAGATTTTTATCATGCCCAAACGAAACTTAATTCTTACTTAAAGCTCTTTCCTGTTTGGATAAGAAGACATACTAGCCAGAGATGTGTGAGCCCAGATAAAGACTCCCCGTATACCTTATGTACTTACATCGCAAATATTCTATCGACACTGAACAGACAAAGGACACTAACAATGGCCACTTAAAATCATTTATGATTTAGCATCACACACCAATAAAAAAGGATGTTCTTTCTTGCAAACAGGATCTGTGATATAAACTGCAAATAAAAAGATAAAGACAAAGCAAAACAAGAGATTTTATTTAATTCCATCCCTACATGCATATAATCCTTCATCATGACCAGGCCATGCCTTTATGGCTTGTCTTACCTTCGTCATCAAACATGGCAACATACAAAGTACAATTCCAACAATCAATACAAGAATCATTCCTCAACACTTATTCCTTTAACAGTCCTAAATAAATTCCTTATATTCTTAAACATTTCGGAGTGTAATTACAACTATGCACATATTGTTATAGAATTTAGACCTAGAGCAGGTATCAGGGTAAGCTAAACATAACAGTCACATGAGTCAGATCTTCACCCCAGAGGTGGCCCCATTTCTACTTTAAAGAAAGGATCTTTTTATGGGCTCTCACTTATTTCAGTCCTGAATACTCACTTAGGTAGGCTTCTTAGGCCAACAGACCAATTAGTGCACAGTGTTTTGATCCTGCTGGCGTGTATCCACTGTGGGCGATAATCAGACAGATAATTACAGCTAGAACAGTTTCTGTGGGCAGAGGAAGAGTTAGTGAGAAATCAGCACCAATAAAATTTAAATTTTTAACCAGGGCAGATCGTAGTCTTCCACAATCCATTAGAATTTCAAAAGGTGACACCTTTTGAAATTCTAATGGATGAAATTCTGATGTCTCACTAACTCTTCCTCAATGGCCACTTATATAATGGTGTATATAATAGTCATTCTCATTTCTGTGAGTACTGTGAGTCCAAATTTGGTACTGTGTAGTCCAAATTCGGCCTGTTTCAATGCAGGCTTTCCCAACACTATTAAAGCTAGTTTAGGCAGAGCAATTTTTACATCTTCATCTCTAATGATACCAGCAGAATCTGATTTACATTTACAGAAGCCCATTACTTTATGTCCTTTTCAGTAGGCTGACTCTAAAGTATTTTTTAGGTCAATATCTGGTATATTGGCGATATGTGTCATCATTGGGATCTAAGGATTTGTATGTACCCTGTCCAAATCTACTGGTTGTTTTGCTGCTTCCTTAGCTACTTTATCCGCTAACAAATTTCCTCTGAATCACCTGCGGCATGTCCTTTAACACTTTGGCCACTTTGGCAGGGAGTTGAACAGCATTTAAGAGGTCGCCAATGAGATTCAAATGTGCTATGGGCTTTCCATCAGCTGTTTTAAAGTGTCTTTGCTTCCATGTTGGTAAAATCATGCACAACACCATAAACATACTTAGAATCAGTGTAAATAGTCAACATTCTACTGTATGGTAATGATTTAGCTTCATTTCATCAGGTAATCTTACAACCGCAAAAATACACTTTAGAGAGTTTTGAACATGAACTGTCTACATACAGGAAATCCCCGTCTTCCAGGGCCATATCTAAAAGATCAGGCCTACAATAGGTCTCTTGTTTAATGTGTTTAAGGCAACCGTGTGCGTCGTCAAAACCATCTAAGTCAATAAAGTCTAGCAGATCACGCAGCGCTACTACAGCTGAATGCGGCTGAGAAGAAGGCTTAAGTTAAGTTTTCTGTCGCCAAGAGCGTGATTTCGTATCCAGATCTACGTTGTGCTGTCATATCTTGTGTGTTGAGGTTATGTAAAATAGCTGTTACCTGATGTGACGTGTACAGTATCAAAGAATGTGACAGCACCATTTTCTCAGCATCCCAGTCAGGTGTAACAGAGCCGCAGCAGCCACTGCACTGTAAGCATGAGGTCAACCCTTGTGCTATGTTGTCTAAAGACTTGGAAAGATACACAACAGGGCGATAGCTGTCACCATGTTACTGAGCCGTAACACCACGTTCGTACACATAAAGGTGAAAAGGCTTAGCATAATGCAAAAGACCTAGAGTTGGAGCCGACAATAGTCTGTCTTTTCATGAGTCCACAGCATTAAATGTGATTGAGGAGCTTTGTGCTCAAAAGCACTACGCAAAATTTTATCATGCTGCGCGCAGTCAGGGATTCATGCTCGGCAGTAGGTTATCCGTCCCAAGATGCTCTCCATCTGTTTACAGTCTGAGGTCTTGAATACCTAGTCACAAACTGTAATCGGTCCTGCTATATCTTACCTTCTAAGATCACAGGGCCCAGATATAAAACCTTTCGCATCACCCATTGTTCGCTTCACCCAAAATGCATTAAAAGTGCAAAAATTCTACGCAAAACGTGATGACAAACAATGGTTTAAAAAAAATAAATAAAATGGTTTTATTCAAAATTTATTATTTTTAAATAAAATATTACATTTCATGTTTATAATCATAATTTCAGGAAAATATATTAAACTATCATAAAAATATGTTATTGCGAAAATATGAATTTTCATATACATTAGCATCATTTAATTAAAAACTATTTTTAAAAGTGCAATAAGTGCATGAAAAGGTGACGTGACAGAATACATTTAGACCGGAATATAACATTTTTCATGAAAATAGTTATTGTAAAAAAAAATGAATAATTATATTCATTAGCGCAAAATTTCAATGAAAAACATGAAATGACAAATCAAGTTTTTACAAGTAATTGTGAAAATATAAAAGTTCATATTCATAAGATTTTTTTCACTAAAAAGTCTTTCACAGCCATTAGGGAGGCAAAAGCCAGTAGCAAACCCCCAGCCAGACAATGGTGAAGCGTACTGATGTTTCAAAAAGCCTTTACTCTGTGTTCAGCCGTCAGCATTTACTTTGAGAAAAATCTAACCTTCCTTGATGAAAAACCTTTTCTTAGTGAAACACCGTAAGAGCTACAGAACAGATAAATAACAAATAATGCAATCAGCTCTTACAAACATAAAGATGAATAGCCATTTGTAAGAAACCCTTTTGTGATGTCACACAATAATATCACAGATGCGACAGTGATAACAACACATTAAAACTCGTCTTCACAGTTAAATAGATTAATCCACATATTAATGCATATACACATTCAACAAATCAAACATAGTACCTTGTTCCCGTTTCAGCTAGGTGCTTAATTATCCCTTTAATAAATAAGCTTCTGGATTGGTTGCTCAACTTCTGACAACTCGTGAAGGCGCTCCCCTTTCTTGCCAAGCTTACGGTCACCAAGCTGGAGTTTAACGCTCCATACAAGTCCATCTTTGTCAGTAGTTGCCTTTGAAACTCTACCCAATCTCCACTAATTTTTTTGCAAATCCTCTCCTTTCAGGATTACAATATCTCCAACTTGTAAATTCCTTTTTGGGGCATGCCAGCACTGTCTAAGAGCTATGTTGGCGAGGTATTACGTTCACCATCGACTCCAAAACTGTTCTGCAATGTATTGAACATGTGTTCACCTGTTCTTGCCATACATATCTTCCCTGGCAAGCTGAATAGCATCTTCAGTGTTTTCGACACTTGCGAGCCCATCGTCCACATAAAGGTCCCTCATAACAAATCTCAAGCCTTGAGGGTAGATGTCACTATTCTCCTTAGCTACATTTTAGTGGAGAACTCCACTTAAGTTGTTCAACATGTCGGGCCCAGAGAGGAGGTGATCATTCAAACTTGTTCCTCTGACTGAGCAATCAAACACTACACGAAGTTTATCTGGCTTCTTCGCGTGATGCACACCATAATGGGGAATGTACCATCTCTCCCCTTCACTCCCTCCATCATTGACCTGCTCAGCATCTCCCATACTCCATCCTAAATCAGTCAGTGCCATAGCTCTGAGTGACTTTGCAGCAGTGCTTTGATTTGTTTCTGGTTCTGACATAGTCCTTTCTCTTTTATAGTTGTCATTATGCAGGGCAGTAGGATGCTTTCCTTTACAGTGGTTACAGAAAAGACGATGATGGCATTTTCTAACGCTGTGGCCGGGTTTCAGGCAACCATAACAGAGTTTCTTCTCCTTTATAAAGTTGCGTCGCTCAACTAACACCATCTCAGTGAACTTGTAGCATGCGTGTAGTTGGTGTCTATTATCTTGACAGAGGATACATGAAACCTTAACTTTCCCCTGTTCTGACTTGTGTTTTTCATTTTTAGTGACTATTTGAGTGGTAAACACACTTGCTTTGGTTTTCATCACATCTCTGAGGTTTCTCCTCTCAGTCATAGAATCTGATAAATGAAGGGCATGAAAGGACGTAATGGGATTACAAGCAATCTCGGCTTCATCTGACGTGAATCGAGCAAACTCGTTGAAACTTGGGAATTCTTGATTCTCATTTAGGCTTTGCGTGACTTGTAGGTTCCAGCATAAAGCTGCCCAGTCTGGTAGTTTGTAAACGAGCTTCCGATTTTCTTCCCAGTTGTTTAATATGTTGACACCCTTGACATGAGGCATGGCATCTTGACAAGCATTCAGAAAATCTGAGAAGCGTCTCAGTCCTTCAGCATCCTTCGATGGAATTCTCAGCTAGTCGGTGAGCTTCTCTCTAAAGGCTCTCTGAATGGCGAATGGCTGGCCAAAGCAACAATTTAGTTGGTCCCATGCGTCTTGGTATGCTTCATTGTCATTTCGGTAAAAGTTGCCATTTAAAGCCTGCTGTGCTGGGCCACCAACATACTTTTTTAGGTAGTATAGTTTTTCGGCTGGCGTGATTGCCCTTTGGTCTATGAGTGAAGTGAATGCTGCCTTCCATTCAATGAATTGTATGGGATCGCCATTGAAGACAAATGGTTTAGGAACAGGAAGCATACTTAAGGTTATGTTGTCTTGAAAGAGCTGAGTGAGAGAGGGAATGTCTGTATGATGGGGCGTTGCAACTTGAGAGAGGGTCACTGTAGTACAGGTGTATTCTTTGCTTCCATGTTCCTTTCCTTCTTGAGATAAATAGCATCCTTTTGATCCGTCTCTTTTGTAGATCTTCAACTTGGCTTGAGCGGCCCTTATCTCTTTCGCTGCCTGTAATCGCTCCAACTTACGCCTTTGTGCCTCTAGAGCCTTGCGTTGTTGTTCCTCTAGCTCTCTTATACATTCCTTTTGCTTTTCTTCTTCCAGCAACATCTGATAATTTGCTTCCTTTGCCGCTAGTTCACCTGCTGCATCCACGGGTTTTACTATCATGGATGAAGTTGTGGAGTAGTGATCGGACTGGCTGTGACTTGTCCAAGAAGCTGCGGATCCATAGACAGACTTTGCATAGTCAGGGCGGAGCAGTTCGTGAAGGCGGTGTCTTTCCTGCGGCTCATCAAAACCGCTTTTCTCTTTTATAGCTCTGCTGTATGCAATATGTTTATGATTTCTGCGGTCACAGCTTCACACGTATCAACTCTTTTTCTTATGTTAATGGAGGGTGAGGTGAGATTTCGAATTTCATAATAAATGTTCATCATGTCTTCTTTACTTTTCTTAAGCTTGTCAATGAGAGGCCAGAGCTGACTCTCTGACATATAGCTGATCTCTTGCCTTACTTGCGTGGAGCTTCCACATGGCAAACAGCCTTTTCTCTTTTCTCTTGGCCTCTTCATATTGATGCGCGTGATCTTCTCTGTAGGATGGCGTGTGCGTTCAGAGGGTCTTGGACCTTCAAGAGCATTATCATCTTTATTAAATTTGAGTATTGAATGTTCAGTCCGAGAAGCCGTTCATCCGTTGCTCCCTGTATTGTCGTACTATAGTAGATTAATACTCACGATCTTGCATCAATGTCTGTAAGTGTGGTTGTACTTGACCATTGCACCGAATCGGTGAGACCGCTGTCCAAAATATAGGTCAGGCGCGAGGAAGCAGCTTGATGAGTCCACGCTGATGCCTTGTGACAGTGATGTAGCAGAAGCTGTAACTGGCGCTTTGAAGACCCTCCGTGGCCCGCTGTAGACAACAGTTATTGGAATCGATGTGGGGTCAAGCTCTTACTGTAGCAAACCCCCAGCCAGGTATCTGGGCTTCGTGTTAAAGGATATAGTTATTTTGTGATGTCACACAATGATGTCACAGATGCGACAGTGATAACAACACATTAAAACACTTCTTCACAGTTCACTAGATTAACCCACATATTAATGCATATACACATTAAACAAATAAAACATAGTACCTTGTTCCCGTTCCAGCTAGGTGCTTAATTATCCCTTACTTTCCTTAAGAACCTTGTATGATTTCAGAGCATTTTAGCGACATGACTTTCCTTTTCAATACAGACAATGCTGTATGGTGGCGGGGTTAATGGACTATACCGTATGGGGCGGAGTTAAAGGACTATACCGTATGGGGGCGGAAGAGACCAAACAAAATGGAGCTCAAAAGGATTACCTTATTTACTATTTTCTTAGAGTTAGTTACACCGGTCCCAAGCTCGGATGAATGGGGAGGGTTGCGTTAGGACGGGCATTCAGCGTAAAACGTGTCAAATCGAATATGCGGTCACGATTAAGAATTTGATTAGGTTATCAGGAGGTTATGGGTAGGTATGGCCTTAAGGAGAGAAATGTGGAAGGGCAGATGGTGGAAGATTTTGCTAAAATAATGGAAATGGCAGTAGTGAATACGTATTTTAAGAAAAATTATAGGATCATAGGGTGACCTATAAGAGTGGAGGAAGATGCACACAGCTGGTTAATGTTCTATGTAGGAGATGCAACCTGAAGAAGATTGGAGACTGTAAGGTGTTGGCAGGGGACAGTGTAGCTAGACAGCATCGGATGGTGGTCTGTAGGATAGTTTTGGAGGCGAAGAAGAAGAGGAGGCACGTAGGGACTGAAAGAAGAATAAGATGGTGGAAACTGAAGAAGGAAGATTGTAGTGTGAGGTTCAGGGAAGAGGTCAGACAGAGGCTTAGTGGTGGTGAAGAGGTGCTGGATGATTGGGAAACTACCGCAGGAGTGATAAGGGCGGCAGCTAGAAACTTACTTGGTGTGACATCTGGAAATAGAAAGGAAGACAAAGAGACGTGCGGTGGTGTAATGAGGAAGTGCAGGGGAGCACAAGAGGAAAGAGGTTAACAAAACAGAAGTGGGATCGACAGAATAATGATAAAAGTAGGCAGGAGTACAAGGAGATGGAGCAGCAGGTGAAGAGGGATGTGGCGAAAGGCAAGGAAAAGGCATACAAGGAGCTGTATGAGAGGTTAAACACTGAGGAAGGAGAAAAGGATTTGTACCGATTGGCCAGGCAGAGGGAACGAGCTGGTAAGGATGTGTTGCAAGTAAGAGCAATAAAGGATGGAAATGTGTTGACTCGTGTGGAAAGTGTGTTGAGAAGGTTGAGGGAGTATTTTAAACAGCTGATGAACGAGGAAATTGAGAATGAGAGAGAGAGAGAGAGAGAGAGAGAAAGAGAGAGAGAGAGGAGGTTGTATGATTTTGAATTAGTAAAGCAGGATGTGGATAGGATTCATAGAGAGGAAGTGAGAGCAGCACTTAAGAGATGAAGAGTGGAAAGTCGGTTGCACCAAATGACTTATCGGTAGAAGCATGGAGATGTTTAGGAGAGATGGTAGTGGAGATTTAAACCAGATTGTTTAAGAAGATTCTGGAAGGTGAGAGCGTGCTGGTAACCGCACCACTGCCTTCATTTTTAATTGCACTGCCTTCAAGCAAAAGAGAGATGTGCAGACCTGCAGTAACTACTGGGGAAGAGCACCACAGACACATTATTTGCTTTGAGAATGTTGATGGAGAAGTATAGAGAAGGACAGAAGGAATAGCATTGTGTATTTGTGGATTTAGAGAAAGCATGCCAAGAGAGGAGTTGTGGTATTCTATGAGTTAGTTCTCACTCTCCAGTGTTCTGTATTGTTGGAAAATTTATGATCAAACTCTTGATGTCACCCAGATGAGGATGGGTTCTCCTTTTGAGTCTGGTTCCTCTCAAGGTTTCTTCCTCATAACATCTAAGGGAGTTTTTCCTTGCCACAGTCGCCACGGCTTGCTCATCAGGGACAAATTCTCACCATTCACCATCACTGTTGATTTGTGTAAAGCTGCTTTGAGACAATGTCTGTTGTGAAAAGCGCTATACAAATAAACTTGACTTGACTTGACTTGACTAATTCAGGTGTGTCAGAGAAGTATGTGAGGGTAGTGCAGGACATGTATGAGGACAGTGTGACAGCAGTGCAGTGTGCAGTAGGAACGACAGACTGGTGAAAGGTGACTGCATCAAGGATCGGCCCTGAGCCCTTTTCTGTTTGCAGTGGTGATGGACAGGTTGACAGACGAGGTCAGACAGGAGTCTCCCTGGACTATAATGTTTGTGGAATATATTGTGATTTGTGGTGAGAGTAGTGAGCAGGTTCAGAAGAGCCTGGAGAGGTGGAGGTACACGCTGGAAAGAAGGGGAATTAAAGTCAGTAGGAGTAAGATAGAGTACATGTGCGTAAATGAAAACGAATGCAGTGGTGCAGTTGCAGGGAGAAGAGTTGGAGAAGGTGGTTGAGTTCAGGTACCTGGGGTCAACAGTGCGAAGTAATGGAGAGTGTGTTAATAGTTATTGTAAAAACCTGAATATTCATATTCATAAACACGAATAAATAAAAAAAATATTAAAAAGTGCAATATTTTGTTATGTAAAAAAATCATACTTTTATTACAAAAGTATGATTTTTTTTATTTATTCATGTTTATGAATATGAATACTTAAACTTCGCACTGTTGACCCCACGTACCTGAACTCAACCACCTTCTCCAACTCTTCTCCCTGCAACCGCACCACTGCATTCGTTTTCATTTATGCACATGTACTCTATCTTACTCCTACTGACTTTCATTCCCCTTCTTTCCAGCGTGTACCTCCACCTCTCCAGGCTCTTCTGAACCTGCTCACTACTCTCACCACAAATCACAATATATTCCACAAACATTATAGTCCAGGGAGACTCCTGTCTGACCTCGACTGTCAACATGTCCATCAGTTTTTAGTTCACCGATAAACTTTTACATGACAAACCATGGGTTGACAAAAGTATGATTTTTTTACATAACAAAATATGAGAGTCATTATGAAAATATGAATTTTTATATTCAGAAGCATATGTTCATATAAAACCTTTAAAAAATTGCCGTTAAGAAACAAAAAACAAAAAAGTGACCATACAAATCATATTTTGACAATTTCAATTTTCATTGAAAATGTGATAGTTATTGTAAAAATATGAATTTTCATATTTATAAGCATCATTTCATGAAAAAACATAAAAAAAATACAATATGCAGGCAAAAAACGTACAATTAAAACCATGGTCTGAGAAAAATATAACTTTTTAAAAAATAAAAATATGAAATTAATTGATAAAATTTAAAATTCTTATATTCATCAGAATTATTTCATGAAAGAAATTAAAAAAGTGCAAAACTTCAATGAAAAACATGAAATAACTGATCTAGTTTTTACACGTTATTGTGAAAATATAAATGGTCATATTCATAAGCATTATTTCGCTAAAAATCAGTAAATGTGCAATAAGTGAACGAAAAAGATACCATGATTAAACCATGTTTTGACATGAATATGACTTTTCTCATATAAATATGAAATTGATTTGTAAAATATTAATTTTCGTATTGAAAGGCATTATTTCATGAAAAACTGTAAAAAACAATTTGCAAAAATTCAATGGAATACTTTCATAATCATAAGCATCATTTAACTAAAAACCGTTGAAAGTGCAAAAATTCAAGCCAAGTCAAAATATGACTTTTAAAAAAAAGAAATTTAATAAAAATATTACATTTCATATTCATAACCATAATTTCATTAAAGAAATTGTTAATTTTTCCATAAAATTATGAATTATAAGGAAAAACTTTATTTTTATATTCATAGCATCATTTATCTAAAATTCATTAAAACTGCAAAAAATCTGTGCAAAACATGATGACAAACAATGGGTTGAAAACATTTATATTTTTATTTAAAATGTATTTTTATATTTTTATATTTGTTGCGAAAAAAGTGAGATACTTTCCAGCAATATCAGAAGGTAAATCACGCATCAATGTAAGTTAAGGATAAGGATACTTCCTTGCTTGCGGGGATTGTCCCATTTGCCAGCCAATAGGGCTGCATGTGTGTTCGTTTCTTGGTTATGCATTAATTGTTTAATTAATGATAACAATTTCAACCCAGCCATTATGGATGCACAAGCCAGTGCACTCTTAGTCCCAAGCCCGGGTAAAAGGCGTTATGAAGGGCATCCGGCGTAAAACATGTGCCAAATCAAATATGCGGATCACAAATGAGAATTTCATACCGGATCGGTCGAGGCCCAGGTTACCAATGACCGCCACAGGTATCGTTAGCCAACAGGGTACCGGTGGAAATTGGGCTACTGTTGGCCGAAGGAGAGGAGGAGAATTTCTGATAGGGTGATGATCGTGAAGGTGGAAGTTGAAGGGATAATGATAAATGTCATCAGTGCCTATGCTCCACAAGTGGGCTGTGAGATGGAGGAGAAGGAAAGATTCTGGAGTTAATTAGATCAAGTGGTAGATGGTGTACCTAGGAAAGAACGATTGGGGCAGACTTTAAGGGCATGTAGGTGAAGGGAACAGAGGTGATGAGGAGGTGATTGGTAGGTATGGTTTTAAGGAGAAGAATGTGGAAGGGCTAATGGTGCTCTAAAGTCGGTTGGACCAGATGACATACCTAGAAGAAGCAGTAGAAGCGTGGAGATGTTTAGGAGAGATGGCAGTGGAGTTTTTAACCAGATTGTTTAACAGGATTTTGGAAGGTGAAAAGATGCCTGAGGAATGGAGAAGAAGTGTGCTGGTACCAATCTTTAAGCATAAGGGAGATGTGCAGACCTGCAGTAACTACAGGGGAATTAAGTTGATCAGTCACACCATGAAGTTATGGGAAAGAGTAGTGGAAGCCAGGCTGAGAGAAGAGGTGACCATCTGTGGGCAACAGTATGGTTTCATGCCGAGGAAAAGCACCACAGATGCCTTATTTGCTTCGAGGATGTTGATGGAGAAGTATAGAGAAGGACAGAAGGAGTTGAATTGTGTGTTTGTGGATTTGGAGAAAGCGTGCCAAGAGACGAGTTGTGGTATTGTATGAGTAAGTCAGGTGTGTCAGAGAAGTATGTGAGGGTGGTGCAGGACATGTATGAGGACAGTGTGACGGCAGTGAAGTGTGCCTTTCCTGTTTGCAGTAGTGATGGACAGGTTGACGGACGAGGTCAGACAGGAGTCTCCATGGACTATGATGTTTGCGGATGATATTGTGGTTTGTGGTGAGAGCAGGGAGCAGGTCGAGAAGAGCCTGGAGAGGTGGAGGTATGCGCTGGAGAGTAGGGGAATGAAAGTCAGTAGGAGTAAGACAGAGTACATGTGTGTGAATGAGAGGGAGGGCAGTGGAGTGATGCGGTTGCAGGGAGAAGAGGTGGAGAAGGTGGAGGAGTTCAGGTACCTCGGGTCAACAGTGCAAAGTAATGGAGAGTGTGTTAGAGAAGTAAAGAAAAGAGTGAAGGCAGGGTGGAGTGGGTGGAGAAGAGTGGCAGGAGTGAATTGTGATAGAAGGGTATCTGCAAGAATGAAAGGGAAAGTTTAGTGTGTTGGTGTGAAAGAGGCAGATGTAGAGGACAGGGTGGTATGGAGACGGATGATCCGGTGTGGGAACCCCTAATGGGAGCAGCCGAAAGAAGAAGAAGAAGAAGAAGAATGATAACAATTTCCTTTGGTGGGATGAATCCGTCACGACAATGTGTTCCTCACCTTAGAAGGGGATCCACATCTGCCCCATGCAGACTTACCACCGGTGTCCCACAAGGCTCGGTACTTGGTCCCCTCCTTTTCTCCCTCTATACCCACTCCATTGGTGAAGTCATATCCTCACATGGGTTTTCTTATCACTGCTATGCAGATGACACTCAACTCATCTTTTCTTTCCCTCCATCAGATACCACAGCTTCTGCTCGGATCTCAGCATGCTTGTCAGACATATCTTTATGGATGAGGGCTCACCAACTTAAACTCAACCCCAGCAAAACAGAACTGCTAGTCATCCCAGGTGATTCATCTCCAGGTCAAGATCTACAAATAACACTTCATGACTCTCTGCTCTCCCCTTCAGCCACTGCTCGTAACCTTGGGGTAACTATGGACAATGAACTGTCTTTTTTCCCACATGTCGCTAATGTTGCTCGTTCTTGTCGATTTCTTCTCTATAACATCCGAAGGATTCGACCATTTCTGTCCATACAGGCTGCCCAGGTGCTTGTTCAGTCTCTTGTCATTTCAAGACTGGACTACTGCAACTCTCTGCTGGCAGGTCTTCCCCTGAACGCTATTCGTCCACTGCAAATGATCCAAAATGCAGCTGCACGACTTGTGTTCAATCAGCCCAAGTTTTCCCACACCACCCCACTGCTGCGCTCCCTTCACTGGCTTCCAGTAGCTGCACGTATCAGATTCAAAACACTGATGCTTGCCTACAAGGCCAAAAATGGACCAGCACCATCTTACCTCAGTGACCTCATCACATCTCGCACTGCACCACGCTGTCTGAGATCCTCCAGCACTGCTCGACTGGTACCACCTTCTCTCAGATTGAGAGGTAAGTACAATTCAAGGCTCTTCTCTGTTCTGGCACCGAGGTGGTGGAATGAACTTCCCCTAGATGTCCGTACAGCAGAGTCCCTGATTATCTTTAAGCGACGACTGAAGACCTACCTCTTCCTGAAATACTTAAATTAGCACTTTCCAAGTTTGTAGAATTCGAGTTATATTTATATTGAGTTTGTATTCTTTCGTACCAGTGTAAGATTTATTCACTACTAGAGATTTAAAGCACTTTTGTACGTCGCTCTGGATAAGGGCGTCTGCTAAATGCCGCAGATGTAAATGTAAATGTAAATGTTGTCCAGATGAAGGCTAAAGGTATGACCCTATCAGCCATAGCAAGACAAGTTGGTCGTTCCAAATCTGTGATTTCATTTACATTTACATTTACATTTGCGGCATTTAGCAGACGCCCTTATCCAGAGCGACGTACAAAAGTGCTTTAAATCTCTAGTAGTGAATAAATCTTACACTGGTACGAAAGAATACAAACTCAATATAAATATAACTCGAATTCTACAAACTTGGAAAGTGCTAATTTAAGTATTTCAGGAAGAGGTAGGTCTTCAGTCGTCGCTTAAAGATAATCAGGGACTCTGCTGTACGGACATCTAGGGGAAGTTCATTCCACCACCTCGGTGCCAGAACAGAGAAGAGCCTTGAATTGTACTTACCTCTCAATCTGAGAGAAGGTGGTACCAGTCGAGCAGTGCTGGAGGATCTCAGACAGCGTGGTGCAGTGCGAGATGTGATGAGGTCACTGAGGTAAGATGGTGCTGGTCCATTTTTGGCCTTGTAGGCAAGCATCAGTGTTTTGAATCTGATACGTGCAGCTACTGGAAGCCAGTGAAGGGAGCGCAGCAGTGGGGTGGTGTGGGAGAACTTGGGCTGATTGAACACAAGTCGTGCAGCTGCATTTTGGATCATTTGCAGTGGACGAATAGCGTTCAGGGGAAGACCTGCCAGCAGAGAGTTGCAGTAGTCCAGTCTTGAAATGACAAGAGACTGAACAAGCACCTGGGCAGCCTGTATGGACAGAAATGGTCGAATCCTTCGGATGTTATAGAGAAGAAATCGACAAGAACGAGCAACATTAGCGACATGTGGGAAAAAAGACAGTTCATTGTCCATAGTTACCCCAAGGTTACGAGCAGTGGCTGAAGGGGAGAGCAGAGAGTCATGAAGTGTTATTTGTAGATCTTGACCTGGAGATGAATCACCTGGGATGACTAGCAGTTCTGTTTTGCTGGGGTTGAGTTTAAGTTGGTGAGCCCTCATCCATAAAGATATGTCTGACAAGCATGCTGAGATCCGAGCAGAAGCTGTGGAAATTGGACTGTTGTTCACCTGGCAGTATTTACAGAAATGAGAATGACCCCATCTTCAACTACTAAACTGTCACCTTTTAAAATTCGAATGGGCCAGGCTTTTCCCAGGTCAGGGGACGCACTTGTCTTCGGTCTTGGGTAACCTGGAAGTGATAGTGGACGACTACATTTCTGCACTGGATGAAAAATGTTATTCTATTATTGTTGAGAAGTTTTCCTGTCTAGCTCGAAGGACCAATGTTAGAGGGGTTTTCTTATCTTACTCGAAGGACTATATTAAGATTCTCACTAACTGGTATGCGCTGATCAGTGGATTGTACTCGCCCCAGCGCTTCAGTAAAAACACGATACAGGATTCAGAACACTTTACTTTACTGAGTATAGAATTGATTGCATATGAGGTGACTCTTGCTGTCTTCTGCTAGCTGCTGTTCAGTAGGTTGCGTGATGCAGAATGCATGCAGCAGCTCCGTGTTCTGGTCTTTTATACTCTTGGTGGAGGTCGGTGTACTGTGATGTCACAGATAGCTTGTCATTGCTTGGTAAACTGTATATCTGCCTCTAGTGGTGAAGCATGGAATTACATAGGAATCCTTTCTAACACTGCCACCCCCAAATATGCATAGCATATTTGCTTCTAAATCTTAGCTAAAAGTCTGTCGATTTGATCTTGGTGTCATCTTCAACTGCTAACTCTGTTAGATTAATGAGTCGGGTAACTGGCCGTGTGTATAATCGACCTTTAACGTTGACCTCTGCAGACCTAACTTGTCCGTCTGCTCCAGGAAATGTCTTTGACACTCTCCTGATCAACCAAAGGGCTCGTGGTAACTGGGGATCGACAATCATAACGACAGACCTAACTGTCAGAGTTTTAGTTTCTGCATACCATTTGTGGCATAGCTGGAGATTGGGTAAATAGTATCTCACGAAGCTTGACCAAAAGTGATCAGTGAGAACTTGACTTTGCCTCCATCTACATCGTCCTATGAGTTCATCGGCAGGTTATATCAATTGAGGTAAAGAGCTGTCTAACCGCCCCATGAGCAGAAGATTTGGGGTGATTGGGTCTAAATCTGCTACATTGGAGGAGACATAACCTAAAGGTTTACTATTAAGGATTCCTTCAATTTCTATAAGTACTGTTTGAAGAACTTCTTCTGTTACTGTTTGCGCGCCTACTACTGTACGGAGGGCATTTTTAAGAGATCGGATCTCCCTTTCCCAGCTGCCACCAAAGTGAGGGGCATTAGGTGGGTTGAACCAAAATTCGATCTTCTGTTTGGCAAGATGCCGTTGAAGTTCTTGGCTGCAATTCTTTAAAGCATCTTTTAACTCTCTCTCTCCACCCTGGAAGTTAGTGCCTTGGTCAGATATCAGTTCTGAGGGGGTGCCTCTACGTGCTAAAAATCTCCTCAGACTATGAGGAAAGAATCAGTGTCTATAGCTGTGAGAAGCTCAATGTGTACACATCGAGTTGTAAGACACTTAAAGATTATTCCCCATCTTTTTTCTAAACGCCTACCTATTTTGTTTGGAAAGGTCCAAAACAATCCATACCAGTGGTTTATGAAAAGGGTGGTTTATGAAGTCTCAAGCGTGCTGGAGGAAGGTCAGCCATTTTAGGGTTCTCAAGTTTAGCCTTCCACTTACGACACTCCATACAGTTATGTTGGTGAATGGAAGGATGAATCCCAAGGGGTCATACTGTCTTGCTACTATCCTATAGATGTGCCGCATAGTGGGTGTAGTCTTGGGCCCTGGGCGGTGCCTGCAACCGAACACATCCAAGTTATAATTCCATCTCAGTCCAAGAGTGGACCCATGGGGATCGGCCCTGCCAACCGACAACCAAAGCTCAATGCCATCCGAACTGGCCCCCCTGGGGAGACGACCAACGACTCCCGGGACACCACAGGCCCACCGTCCAATCCCAAACCCGCCGCCAGCAAGACGGCCACACAACCCACCCACTACTTGCTTGGCATCATCTGCGGTCATTAAGCTTTTAAGACAATTGTCTACGTAAAAATTCCTCTCTACTCTCGATCTGAGAATATCGTTAGGTTGAGTGTTATCGAGAACACGGCATTGCAAAGCATAGATGGCACAACAGGGGCTACAAGTTGTGACAAAAGGTAGTACTTGCCACTCATAAATACTGGGAAGATTATTGGTTTGAAGGTCACACCATACAAAGCGAAGGAGTGATTTGTCTTCAGGCAGTAGGCGGACCTGATGAAACATACCCTTAATATCGCCACTTATTGCTACTGAATGTTCCCTAAAGCGCAACAGCACTCCTAAGAGGAAAGGGCTAAGTGTAGGTCCAGCAAGGAGGTAATTATTCAGATTCTGGCCTACGTGTTCGAAAGAACAGTTGAACACTACTCTATTCTTTCCAGAGTCAGTGGTGAGTTTGACTACATAGCCGCACTTCTCTAATTTCTTAATCTCTTCGTTATATGCTACTGCCTTTTCAGGATCCTTTGCCAACCGCCGCTCTATACTTCTTAAGTTGGGCATAACTGAGTCCTTAGTTGTACAGAGTTGCGGCATATTAGCTTTCCTTAAAAGGGGGGTTGCATAACGATTCACTCCATCTACCATTACTCTAGTTGTTCTAGTTTGTAATAAATCTATTGCCATTTGATCCTGCTTTGATCGCGTGACTAACTTTTCATTTCTGTGTGGAATGGTATCGCTTTGCCAGAGTCTCTCTACGTTTCGGGAAAGTTCTTCCATTTAGGGAGTGATAGAGTAAGCATTGTTGAGGCTGTATCTGATGCTGCAGGAAGCGCATTGGACCTTGTAGTGTCCAGTCTAATTGAGTTCTAATAGCTGCTGGACCTCCTGGGGGCCCTAGGCGTATGGGCTCAACAGGTGTTATCAGGTGGGGATGGTCTGCTCCTATCAAAAGGAGGGGTTGTACTTTATCTATGGGCTGTAAAGGAATGTCCTTAAGATGTTGGTATCTCTGCTGGAGTGTTGCAATAGGATACGAATGTTCAGCTAAACCTAAGTGCTCAGAGGTAAAGGCATTCTGGATCCAATAACTCTGTTGGGGCTGTGATATAGAACGTATTCTAAAGGAAACTGTCGCCCCATTTAGTTTCTTGATATCTTGACGAATAGTTCTAAATGTTAAATCTTCCTTCTGTCCTTGTAACCCTAGTTTCTTAACTGCAGCTGGAAGTAACATAGTCCTTTCGGATCCGTCATCGAGTACTGCATAAGTGTTCAGGGCTCGTTTGTTGAGTTGTAATACAACGGGAATCACTTTCAGCAGGACACGCTTGGAATCTCGTGGCCTGTCTAGATACAGGGTTGGAACTCACTAAGCAACTACTCTCCTTTTGAGGTTGGCTATTAACCTCATGAAGGATTTGAAGATGTTTCCCACTGCATAAACGACAGGACTTCTTCAGGGTACAGTCTTTGGCTAAGTGTGATCGCCCATATTTCCAACAACGCTTGTTGTCTTTGAACCATTTGATCATCTGCTCTGTACTAAACGCCTGGAAAGTGGTACACTGGCTTAAATAATGTTCGGTACTGTTACAATATAGGCACAGAGGTCTGCTCTGTTCAGATCGCCGTGCTGGCTTGGACTGATGCAAGGGCGTCGGCACTCGAGTGATCGTTTCTGGGGGTCGGTCGGCTCCATGCAGGACAGAGGCGTGTTTATGCTTCGCCACTGGACCTGGTTTGGGCCGTGCCATTCTACTTATCTGATCTTTTCCCTGATTTGATTGAGCAGAGTCTTGACACCGGGATTCAATCCTGAGCCACTCTGCCAGCTCCGGTAGAGTGTAGAAATCTTGATGGGGCTTGTGTCGTTTGAATGCGGCACGCAAATCCGGGGGTAACTTAGTAAGTAAGCGGGCTACATGTGAGGCACAACTTAGTTCACTTACTCCCTTTAGACCTAATGAGTTCAGGAGACCTACGAGGGCCTGAATTTCTAGGGCAAACAGTTTGAAACTAGTCGTATCTCCTGTCTGTACATTAGGGGCATCCATGACTTCTGCTATCTTAGCCAGGGCTAACTGGAAAGGTAGTCTGAATTGGCTATTAAGCATAGCCATAGTGTCCGTATATGGCTGAGGGGAATTCAGGAATGAGTCTGCAATTAGACGAGCCCCTTTAAATTTGAGGTGTCCTAAGAGAATCTAATACTTAAAGAGTTCATTTGCATCTGGAGGGAGGATATTATCAAGGGCTAACTTTAAATGAGTGAATTCTCTTGGGTCTGGACTAGTGAAATCTGGAATTGTTGGATGCGGGCCCTTATAGGACGTGTCCGGAGATATAGCGCTCTGAAGCCGCCCCATCAAGGGAGGATATTGTGAATTAGGTAGATGGGCATATGTACCTACTTCTGACTTTAAGGGTCTCTTACTAAGGGGCACTTGGGATCTGCGGGGACTAGGTTGTGGAGTATAAGGCTCTGGCACCACTGCCTTGGGTGATTTAAAGATAGTTCTGGGCAAAGGGACTGGAGACTCTATGACCCGCTGTGGTCGGGGAACTAGCTGAGCTGCCTGCGGATTTACGGATAGATTCTGTATGTCCTTGACAAGGACCTTAAGTTCTCGGCGTTCCTCCTGAAAGGCCACTTGATTTTCATACAGTTGCCTAACTATCTTCTCCATGTCATGACTCTTTGATTGGCTCTTTCTCTTTGACTTATGTCTAACGAGTGAAAGGGCAGCCTCTTCCTTCTGTGGAGAGGGCTCTTCCTCTTCATCACTTTCAAATGGCTGTGTGTTAACATCCGAATGATGAGCGCTAGTAGCTCCCGTAATTGTGTCGATGTCATCAGCATATAAACTAGAGGGAGGAGAATCACTATCATCTGGGGTTAAAACACGAGATTCATCTCTCGTTGTGTTTCGCTGCGTTTCCTCCTCTTGTTCATGTGAACGCCGTGTAGAGTATTGCACCTCATAGTCTTTAAGGTGTAGTGGGGACAGCGTCGTGGCCGCGAAAACTCACTGGAGGGTTGTTCTGACATCCTTCTTCTGTGGTAAGCACACTTATCTGGTTTGAAGGACCAAATGTTGAGAAGTTTTCCTGTCTAGCTCAAAGGACCAATGCTAGAGGGGTTTTCTTATCTTACTTGAAGGACCATATAAAGATTCTCACTAACTGGTATGCGCTGAACAGTGGATTGTACTCGCCCCATCCCGTCAGTAAAAACACGATACAGGATTCAGAACACTTTACTTTACTGGGTATAGAATTGATTGCATATGAGGTGACTCTTGCTGTCTTCTGCTAGCTGCTGTTAAGTAGGTTGCGTGATGCAGAATGCATGCAGCAGCTCCGTGTTCTGGTCTTTTATACTCTTGGTGGAGGACGGTGTACTGTGATGTCACAGATAGCTTGTCATTGCTTGGTAAACTGTATATCTGCCTCTAGTGGTGAAGCATGGAGTTACAACTAAATAGGAATCCTTTCTAACACTGCCGCCCCCAAATATGCATAGCATATTTGCTTCTAAATCTTAGCTAAAAGTCTTTAAAGTTTGATTTAAAGTGGCCATTGTTAGTGTTAAGATCTTAAGTTCTCACACTGGTTCACACACATTTCTTTTTCTGTTCAGTGTCTATAGAATATTTACGATGTTAGTATGTAAGGTATACAGGGAGTCTTTATCTGGGCTCACACATCTCCGGCTAGTATGTCTTTTGCCAAATATGTGTTGTTGTATCGATTTTCATTAATTATGACTTTCTAACCCATTTTCTTTTTTAGTTTTTTTACAGGTTTCAACAGTTTTTATGTAACTATGAAAATGAAATATAATAATTTTTAAATAACAATATTTATATGAAAAATGGCATATTTAAAAAAAATGGTTTGGTATATCATATCTTATCATAAACATGTAAAATTATCATGGGGAAATGCATGCTGTTTGTGCATAAACGCAGTTCTCAACAGTTTTTATGGAATTATGATTATGAATATCAAAATTAATAATTTTTAAATAACTATAATATTTATAAGAAAGTTTTCATATTTTGGTCAGAAAATGTTTATTATTTAAAAAAAAACTATATTATTTATATAAAAAATGTCATATGTTGTTTAGAAAATGTTTTATAATATCATATCTCATCATAGACATGTAAAATAATCATAGGGAAATGCATGCTGTTTGTGCACATATGCTTGGTTCGATAAATCGCTTTCTCTTCGTTCTAGAAGGCTGAGACTTGCGGAATCGCATTCACAGCCAGTGAGAAGCTCATTCCTGACAGTACATAAAAGGCTTTGCAAAATATGTGGTGTTGTATCGTTTTTAATCAATTATGACGTACTAACCTATTTTTATTCTCTTTTTGCAGTTTTTTTAAAATGATGAAAATTAATATGAAAAATTAATATTTTTGAAATAACTATATTATTTATATAAAAAATGTCATATTTTGTTTAGAAAATGTTTTATAATATCATATCTCATCATAAACATGTAAAATAATCATGGGGAAATGCATGCTGTGTGTGCATATACGCTTGCTTCGAAAAACCGCTTTCTCTTCGTTCTAGAAGGCTGAGACTTGCGGAATCGCATTTTCAGCCAGTTAGAAGCTTATTCTAAACAGCTCATGAAAGCATTTGCCAAATATGTGGTGTTGTATCGTTTTTCATTATTTATGACTTTCTAACTAATTTTCAGTCGTTTTTGCAGTTTTTAACAGTTTTTATGGAATTATGATTATGAATATGAAAAATAATCATTTTAAAATAACTATTTTAATAATATTTATATTAAAATTTTTATATTTTGGTCAGAAAAATTTTTGTAATACAGTATCTTATCATTAACATGTAAAATAATCATGGGGAAATGCATGCTGTGTGTGCATATACGCTTGGTTCGAAAAACCGCTTTCTCTTCGTCCTAGAAAGCTGAGACTTGCGAAATCACATTCACAGCCAGTGGGAAGCTCATTCCTGACAGTACATAAAAGGCTTTGCCAAATATGTGGTGTTGTATCGTTTTTCATTAATTATGACTTTCAGACTCATTTTCATTCGTTATTTGAGGTTTTTTGAAATTATCATTATGAATATGAAAATTTATACTTTTTAAATAACTATGTTATTTATATAAAAAATGTCATATTTTGGTCAGAAAATGTTTTGTCATATCATATCATAAACATGTAAAATAATCAATCGCATTTTCAGACCATAAGATCCTTGACAGCACATAGAAAAAAAACCTAAATAACTTTCTTACGGCTTCTTCCATTAGGGGTCGCCTTTTTGCACTTTTCAATAGTCAATAGTATTTTAAATATTTTGAGTTGTAACATTTTTTTCAAATTATTGTTTGTCATCATGTTTGCATTGAATTTCTTATTTTTGCACTTGTATTATTTTTTTTTACAGTTTTTACACTTTTTTTTAGTGAAATAATGCTTATGAATATAACCATTTATATTTTCACACTAAATTGTAAAAACGTGATGTTTCATAATTATCATATTTTGTTATGTAAAAAAAGTCATATTTTTGTCAACCATTGATCGTCATGTTAAAGTTTTCGTTCACGGATTGCACTTTTAAAAGTTTTTTTTTTATTTATATTGTGCTTATCAATATGAATATTCATATTTTTCCAATAACTACTTTTATGAAAAACGTTTTATTTCAGTCTAAACATATTTTTTCTAGTCACCTTTTCGTGCACTTTTTAATAGTTTTAAATGAAATTATGCTAATGTATATGAAAATTCATATTTTTACAAAAACTAATTATGATAAAGATTAACATTTTTTAAATGAAATTATGATTATGAATATCATATGTAATATTTAAATAAAACGATTTTTAAAAAAGAAAGTCAGATTTTGAAAAAAAAGTTATATTTTTCTTAGCCAATGTTTTTAATGTGAGTTTTTTTTAAAATGTAATATTTTAATTAAATCAATAAATATTTTATGAAAGACAGTGATTTTATTCAAACCATTGTTAATGATGTTTTGCTTCGATTTTTTGCAATTTCAATGTTTTTTAGGTAAATGATGCCTATGAATATGAAAAGTCATAATTTCACATTATCTTGTAAAAACTTGGTCAAAACAAAAAATCTTTCAATGAAATTTTGCACTTTTTTTCCCTTTGAAATTATTCCTTTCAATATGAAAATATTTTACCAAATAATTTCATATTTATAAAAGAAAAGTAAAATTTACGTCAAAACATGGTTTAACATGAATAATTTTTTGTTCACTTGCACAGATTTTTTTTTTGTAAAATTATGAACGTGAATATAAACATTCATATTTTTACAATAACTTGTAAAAACTTGATTTTCCATTTCACGTTTTTCATTTAATTTTTGCACTAATGAATATAATTATTCATATTTTTACAATAACTATTTTTCACTTTTTAACAGTTTTTTTATGAAATTATTCTGATGAATATGAGAATTTATATTTTACCAATTCATTTAATTTTTTTATTACAAATAATAATAATTAATTCTTTTTTTATCAAACCATGGTTTTAATGTAAGTTTTTTGCTTACAAATTGCACTTTTTTACTGTTTTCCATTAAATGATGCTTATGAATATGACAATTCATATTTTATCATACTATCTATTTTTTATGAAAATGTCCTTTTTGTCAAAAACATGATTTGCATGGCGACTATTTTGTTTTTGATTCAGTTACTTTTTTAAAGGTTTTCCTCAAACATTTGAATTATTTTTTTATTTTTTATTTTTTATGGTAAAGGTTATATTTTTTTATGGTAAAGGTTAACGTTTTTATGAAATTATGATTATGAAAAGTAAATGATATATTTTAATAAAAACAAACCATTTAAAAAAAAAGTTTTTAATTTTTTTCAAACCATTTTTTTTTTCAACCCAACATTTTGCACTTTTAATGGTTTTTAGTTAAATGATGCTAATGAATATGAAAAGTCATATTTTTCACAATACATTTCAAAAACTTTATTTGTCATATCACATTTCTTTATTAAATTATTTCACTTTTTTAACAGTTTTTCATTAAATTATTCCTACATATATCATAACTTCATATTTTATAAATGTATTTTATCTTTCTTTCAGCTTCTCCCGTTAGGGGTCGCCACAGCGGATCCTCCGGGCGTTTGATTTGGCACATGTTTTTACGCTGGATGCCTTTCCTAACGCAACCCTCCCCAATTTATCCGGGCTTGGGACCGGCACTGAGAGTGGCTGGGGATGGTCCCCTGACCGGGAATCAAACCCGGGTCGCAGCGGTGGGAGCGCTGCGTCTTAACCACTAGACCACCAGGGGACCTTACTGCACTTTTTTCATGAAAATATGCTTCTTTTTTCATGAAGAATTTTACATATTAATTGCATATTTATGTAAAATGTCATATTTTTGTCAAACTATGGTTTTTCATGTGAAAGTTTTTAGTTTATGTAGCTACTTAGCTAGATTTTAGTGGAGAACTCCACTTAAGTTGTTCAACATTTCTGGCCCAGAGAGGAAGGGATCATTCAAACTTGTTCCTCTGGCTGAGCAATCAAACACCACACAAAGTTTATCTGGCTTCTTCACGTGATGCACAACATAATGGGGAATGTACCATCTCTCCCCTTCACTCCCACCGTCATTGACCTGCTCAGCATCTCCCTTCCCAATGACTTTCTTCATGAACTCAACATAATGTTCCTTATACCTTTCATCCTGTTGTAATTCCCTTTTAAGGTGAAGAAGGCACGTAATAGCTGAGCCTTTGTTGTCAGGCAGGCTGGGTCCGGTTTTGAAGGGCAGAGGCATTTCATAATGTCCAGACACATTTTTCCTAATTCCCTTCTCCATTATGTTAAGAAATGTGATGTCGTCTTGTGACAAACTTTTGCTGTCGTCATTGCCATCTTGGAAGTCAGACTCTAGAACGCGAATTACGTCGGTAGGAGTTAACGGAGGTAACTCTTTAACTGTAGTTCTGTGACACAGATGATGTGTGCTCAATGCATCCTGGGTTTGTAGTGAGCGCCCTACAATACTCCATCCTAAATCAGTCCTTACTGCATAGGTTTCCTCGTCGTCTCCCAAAAGTACCTTTCTTTTGAGCAGAAGAGCCATAGCTCTTGAGCAGTTGTAGCCGATCAAAAGACCTACTACATAGTCCTTCAGTGGTTGTATTTCATCCACTATTTCAGCCAGATGACTCCATTTTTTTGCCGTCTCACAAGTGGGAATGTGAGAGAGGTTGACAGGTATGCAGTCCTTTGTGTAGGTGAGCAGAAGATCGACTTGAACTGCAGAACTATATGCTCTAACACGAAGCCCAGAGAAACCTTTGCTTGTGATCACCGTATCCCTGCCGCTCATAGTCGTCAACTTTAGTTTCACTTGATACTTGTCAGTATTAAGACCATCACTCACTTCTTGGTCAATGAACGTAGTATCGCTTTGACTGTCGAGCAGTGCATAGACGAGTTTCTCAGTGGTTGGATCATTTTTAGATGAAACCCATACTGGTATCACCATAGATGTGTTTGATGAGCCTTCACCTGCTACACAGTGACTTTGCAGCAGTGCTTTGATTTGTTTCTGGTTCTGACGTAGTCCTTTCTCTTTTATAATTGTCATTATGCAGGGCTGTAGGATGCTTTCCTTCTGTTGTTACAGAAAAGACGATGATCGCAGTCTCTCACGCTGTGGCCGGGTTTCAGGCAACCATAACAGAGTTTCTTCTCCTTTAAAAAGTTGCGTCGCTCAACTAACACCATCTCAGTGAACTTGTAGCATGCGTGTAGTTGGTGTCTATTATCTTGACAGAGGATACATGAAACCTTAACTTTCCCCTGTTCTGACTAGTGTTTTTCATTTTTAGTGACTATTTAAGTGGTAAACACACTTGCTTTGGTTTTCTTCACATCTCTGAGGTTTCTCCTCTCAGTCATAGAATCTGATAAATGAAGGGCATGAAAGGACGTAATGGGATTACAAGCAATCTCGGCTTCATCTGATGTGAATCGAGCAAACTCTTTGAAACTTGGGAATACTTGATTCTCATTTAGGCTTTGCATGACTTGTCGGTTCCAGCATAAAGCTGTCCAGTCTGGTAGTTTGTAAACGAGCTTCCGGTTTTCTTCCCGGTCGTTTAATTTGTCGAGACCCTTGACATGAGGCATGGCATCTTGAAAAGCATTCAAAAAATCTGAGAAGCGTCTCAGTCCTTCAGCATCCTTTGATGGAATTCTCAGGCAGTCGGTGAGCTTCTCTCTAAACGCTCTCTGAATGGCGAATGGCTGAATGGCCAAAGCGCCAATTTAGTTGGTCCCATGCGTCTTGGTATGCTTCATTGTCATTTCGGCAAAAGTTGCCATTTAAAGCCTGCTGTGCTGGGCCACCAACATACTTTTTTAGGTAGTATAGTTTTTCGGCTGGCGTGATTGCCCTTTGGTCTATGAGTGAAGTGAATGCTGCCTTCCATTCAATGAATTGTATGGGATCGCCATTGAAGACAAATGGCTCAGGAACAGGAAGCCTATTTAAGGCTATGTTGTCTTGAAAGAGCTGAGTGAGAGAGGGAATGTCTGTATGATGGGGCGTTGCAACTTGCAACAGGGTCACTGTAGTTACAGGTGTATTCTTTGCTTCCATGTTCCTTTCCTTCTTGAGATAAATAGCATCCTTGTGATCTGTCTCCCTTTTGTAAATCTTCAACTTGGCTCGAGCGGCCATTATCTCTTTCGCTGCCTGTAATCACTCCAACTTACGCCTTTGTGCCTCTAGAGCCTTGCGTTGTTGTTCCTCTAGCTCTCTTATACATTCCTTTTGCTTTTCTTCTTCCAGCAACATCTGATAATTTGCTTCCTTTACTGCTAGTTCAGCTGCTTCATAGACGGGTTTTACTATCATGGATGAAGTTGTGGAGTAGTGATCGGACTGGCTGTGACTTGTCCAAGAAGCTGGGTATCCATAGACAGACTTTGCATAGTCGGGGCGGAGCAGTTCGTGAAGGCGGTGTCTTTCGTGCGGCTCATCAAAACCGCTTTTCTCTTTTATAGCTCTGCTCTATGCAATTAGTTGATGATTTCTGTAATAAATAATAAATTACAATAATAATAAACAATAAAAAATTCAAATGAGGCAAATGTGAATGTTAAATCCTCAATAAACACTGTTAACTAGATGGATAAATGCAAAAATCCAAAAAACAAAATCTATGTCCTTAATTAGACAAAGTCCATGTGGGTGCCTGCAGGCATGAGTGCAAATATAATCACAGTTTATCTTGACCTGGTGAGTATTGAATGTTCAGTCAGAGAAGCCGTTCATCCGTTGCTTGCCATATTGTTGTACTATAGTAGATTAATACTCACGATCTTGCATCAATGTCCGTAAGTGTGGCTGTACTTGACCATTGCACCGAATCTGTGAGACCGCTGTCCAAAATATAGGTCAGGCGTGAGGAAGCATGAGTCCACATCAAACATACCTTGATCCCGTTCCAGCTAGGTGCTTATTTATTTAAATTATCCCTTACTTTCCTTAAGAACCTTGTACAATTTCAGAGCATTTTAGCGACATGACTTTCCTTTTCAATACTGACAATACTGTATGGGGACGGAGTTATTTGACTATATCGTATGGGGGTGGAGTTAAAGGACTATACCGTATGGGGGCGGAAGAGACCAAACAAAATGGAGCTCAAAAGGATTACCTTATTTACTTTTTTCTTAGAGTCAGTTACACCGGTCCCAAGCTCGGATAAATGGGGAGGGTTGCGTTAGAACGGGCATTCAGCGTAAAACATGTGCCAAATCGAATATACGGTCACGATTAAGAATTTCATTAGGTTATTAGGAGGTTATGGGTAGGTATGGCCTTAAGGAGAGAAATGTGGAAGGGCAGATGGTGGAAGATTTTGCTAAAATAATGGAAATGGCAGTAGTGAATACGTATTTTAAGAAGAATTATAGGATCATAGGGTGACCTATAAAAGTGGAGGAAGGTGCACACAGGTGGATTATGTTCTATGTAGGAGATGCAATGTGAAGAAGAGTGAAGACTGTAAGGTGTTGGCAGGGGACAGTGTAGCTAGACAGCATCGGATGGTGGTCTGTAGGATGGTTTTGGAGGCGAAGAAGAAGAGGAGGCACGTAGGGACTGAAAGAAGAATAAGATGGTGGAAACTGAAGGAGGAAGATTGTAGTGTGAGGTTCAGGGAAGAGGTTAGACAGGGGCTTGGTGGTGGTGAAGAGGTGCTGGATGGTTGGGCAACTACTGCAGGAGTGATGAGGGAGGCAGCTAGAAAAGTACTTGGTGTGAAATCTGGAAATAGAAAGCAAGAAGGAGACGTGGTGGTGGAATGAGGAAGTGCAGGAATGCATAAGGGGAAAGAGGTTGGCAAAACAGAACTGTGATAGACAGAGTGATGAGAAAAGTCGGCAGGAGTACAAGCAGATGCAGCAGCAGGTAAAAAGGGATGTGGCGAAAGCCATGGAAAAGGCATATGAGGAGCTGTATGAGAGGTGGAAGGTGGAGAAGGTGGAGGAGTTCAGGTACCTGGGGTCAACAGTGCAAAGTAATAGAGTGTGTGTTAGAGAAGTAAAGAAAAGAGTGAAGGCAGGGTGGAGTGGGTGGAGAAGAGTGGCAGGAGTGAATTGTGATAGAAGGGTATCTGCAAGAATGAAACGGAAAGTTTATAGGTCTGTGGTGAGACCTGCGAAGTTGTATGGATTGAAGACCGTGGCATTGAGTAAAAGACAGGAGGTGGAGATGGAGGTAGCAGCGCTGAAGATGTTAAGGTTTTCGTTGGGAGTGACGACAATGGACAAGATTAGAAATGAGTTTATTAGAGGGACAGCGCATGTTGGATGTTTTGGTGACAAGGTGAGGGAGGCGAGACTGAGATGGTTTGGACATGAATTATATTGGTAGAAAAATGCTGAGGATGGAGCCACCAGGTAGGAGGAAAAGAGAAAGGCCAAGGAGGAGGGTCATGGATGTGGTGAGGGAAGACATGCAGGTAGTTGGTGTGAAAGAGGCAGATGTAGAGGACAGGGTGGTATGGAGACGGATGATCCGCTGTGGGAACCCCTAATGGGAGCAGCCGAAAGAAGAAGAAGAAGAAGAATGATAACAATTTCCTTTGGTGGGATGAATCCGTCATGAAAATGTGTTCCTCACCTTAGACATTAAGAGGCAAGATTAGAAGATGTTTCTTTATGGTCTGGTTTATATAGGTGATTTTGTCTGAAGTATCTAAAAGAATCCACGATAATTTTATATGCCCCCCCAAAAAAAATAGATAAATAAATCAATTATACAATAATAAAAATTGCAAATTATTATAATAGCTTCACAATCATTCCAAACTTGTCTTTGAACCTTTCAGGAAGAGATGCATAAAATGCATAAAATGGGAATGGTGTTTTTGTTTTATTTTAAACCAATGTTTCACTTTCTTTTCATTCTGTCCGCATGCTCTCAACTGAGCCACAGCCACATCCGAAATATTTTTTCCTTGGTAGTACAGACATCCTGCCTGATGAGCCAAATTTAGGTGAAGTTAACCCTAAATTATGGGCCTCTCACAAAGACATTTAGGTTTAATCCAGGTAAAGCCGTATGTATCATGCACTCATCAAAACACACCATCCAGTTTTTGTTAAACAATATCCATTGTAATAAAGAAAGAATGTTGGCATTGTTCCAGTTATTGACAATGTTTTGTCACAAAGTGTTTTGATAGAGACACATTTACCTTATAACAGACTGATTAATCCAGATTTAAATGCAGATAAAAAATGCTTGAGGCTAACTCAAGATTTACGAGAGATTAATAAAATAAAAATAAAAAATAATAAAATGTCAAATGTCTGAGGGTAGTCCACCCTTTATGCCACCTGTAGGAACTTTGAGATACCTGTAGGTTATATTTGACAGATTGAGTAAGTGGCCAGAATCATTTCCATGCGTGACAGAGAACGCTAAAACAGTTGTAAAAATATTAATGAAAGAAATCATCTCTACAACTTTTGGTTAAAAGCTTAGCAATTGATTGGCATTTTAATATTCCCTATCACCCACAGTCAGCTGGACTGTTAGAAAGAATGAACAGAACCATTAAGGAATGTGTTACTAAAGCCTGCATTGAAACAGGCCGAAATCGGACTGTTGTTCACCTGGCAGTATTTACAGAAATGAGATTGACCCCATCTTCAACTACTAAACTGTCACCTTTTAAAATTCGAATGGACTTTCCCGACCCCATGGGTCAGGGGACGCACTTGTCTTCTGTCTTGGGTAACCTGTAAGTGATAGTGGATGACTACATTTCTGCACTGGTTGAAAAATGTTTTTCTATTAGTGCTGATCTTTCACCAACTCTTCCTCTGCCCACAGAAACTGTTCTAGCTGTAATTATCTGACTGATTATCACCCACAGTGGATACAAAAAAGATCAAAACAGCACCCCCTTAATCTGTGCAGACCAAGTGGTCTATTGGCCTAATAACCCTACTTAAGTGAGTATTCAGGACTGAAATAGTTGAGAGCTCATGAAAAGATCCTTTCTTTAAAGTAGAAAGGGGGCCACCTTTTCATTTGCAGTTTATATCACCG
>MU579904.1:1272464-1283866 GCA_024362625.1 Silurus asotus | reverse complement strand
ACATACACACATACATACACTTATACATACACACACGTATACACATACACACACATACACACACACTTATACATACACATACGCAGATACACACACTTACACATACACACACACTCACACACTTATATACACACACACATACACACACATACATACACATACACACACTTAGATACATACACACACACATACACACACTTATACACACACACACATACACACACATATATAAAGTTCTTTATGTAGAACAGTAAAAAATCCATAATCACAAATAAAAGTTAAAAAGTGACAGTAAATTATATAATCTCATATTATACATGACCAACATTTAAGTTCTGCAGTGAGGTTTATTACTCCACAACAGAACAGCTGCTTGTGTGTGTGTGTGTGTGTGTGTGTGTGTGTGTGTGTGTGTGTGTGTGTGTGTGTGTGTGTGTGGTTGAGGAATGTTTCGTATTCATCTAACAATGACAGTGTTGTTGACTGAACAAATCTGACTATGCAATGTGTGTGTGTGTGTGTGTGTGTGTGAGTTTGTGTGTGTGTGTGTGAGTTTGTGTGTGTGTGTGAGTTTGTGTGTAAGTGTGTGTGTGATGTGGGTCTTGGGTGTGTGTGATATTCAGTGGAAGTTCAGGAAGGAAGCACTAACAACCAATTGTTCAGCGTCAGAACTTGAACTCACTTCACCAAGTCCATGTTTTTCATTTTGCTAAAAAATCTGAGAAAAGAAACCCTGACCTTTGACCCTGTGACTGTGGACCTGGGTTTGAGAGGAAGTGTTGGACAAAAGAAGAGAAGGAGATGTATTTGGGAAGCAGAACATGCTAAAACAACGAGTCCACATTTTTCTCAACCTTTAATTTTGTTAAATCTTTAAATCGTTTCCCATCTTTCCTGTTGCACAGATAAAAAAGGGGCACTTTTACTACCACAGGGGCAAATACACACACGCACACACACACACACACGCACACACACACACACACACACACACACACACACCTGCGTGATGTTTTAATTTGTCTCTCAAATCGGATTAGAGTTGAAAAATCCTGCTTGTCTGTCTCCCGATGTGTGTGTGTGTGTGTGTGTGTGTGTGTGTGTGTGTGTGTGTGTGTGTGTGTGTGTGTAGGTCAGCAGATATTGGAGTTCAGTACGAGTGTGCTCAGCTGCAGAGTTGTGTTCAATCCCTCAGAGGAAACACTTTACTCTCAGGTTTGTTGATGGCTGATGTAGAAACACAAGCAGTGTAACTCCGGGTTCTGTTCCTGGTTTGTTCTCTTCATCTTCATCTTCATCTTCATGGGTCTTTGCAGGTCTTGTTTTGAGGCAGCAGAGCTTCATTTGCTAATTCTGTGTTCTGATTGGCTAAATTGTGTCATGTGATCACATGAGCGTAAACACAGGAGATGAAAACACTGATTTAGAACCTTAATGACTTTCATGATGTTTGCTTCATAAATTTGGCAGTGTTTGTGCTTCCATATTTTGTAGGTCATGTGACAAAGATTATCCAATCAGAAAAGAGCTGTTTTCAATGTTAAATGTAAAAGTAGGTAAAAAACAAGCAGCATTCTTTTCCTTTTAAAGCCTATTATAAAACATTTACAGTAATATATTTGAGTGATAAATGTCTGTAGTCGTAATTAACACATAATTAACAAAATAAACAATTTACACAAAAAGTTTAATATTGTATACTTGGCTTTGTTTTTATTTGTAATTAAGAACATATTGACACATTTCTTTAGCGCTAATAGAAGTCAGTATGGGTTTGTCCATGATTAGCATGCTAACATTTGCAGATACATGACCTGATAACGGACACGTCTCAGAACAAGCTGTTGGTGCTGACTGGCTGCTCCCTGGAGGACAGCGGGGACCTCGTTTTACACACTGGACACTTCACTCCAAACCACTTTGTTCAGATCCTGACAGACGATGAGGTCCGTGAACCAGTTCATGTTTTTTCTGTTTTATTTTCTGTATTGAAATGAGCCAAACTGCTAAAAGATTTTGCCTGTTATTCTTCTCACACACATCAGATTCAACACAAACTGAACTCTGCGACAGGAAAAGCAAACCTGACCCTGAGCTGCCCAAAAACCGGAGCATGGAAGAACTTCATACTCGGGAAACACAATTTACACGATATATTGGACATTAAAGTGAACCCTTTAATGGTGCTGCCCAATATGGATGGCCTCCAGGAGTTCACTGATCATCTCTGTGAGAACATTGAGCCAGTGTCACCGTTTGATCTACTCGAACCCCCGAGTACTGTGGGGTTTCTTAAACTCTGTCGTCCGTGCTGCTACATATTTCCAGGCGGAAGAGGCGACTGCGCCTTTTTTGCCGTTAACGGTTTCAACGTCCTGGTCAATGGCGGATCGGATTCGCGTTCTTGCTTCTGGAAGTTAGTCAGGCATCTGGACCGTGTAGATTCGGTTCTTCTCACCCACACTGGGACTGATAATCTTCCAGGGATTAACAGTCTGTTTGCAAGAAAAGTTGCTGAGCTTGAAGAAGTTGACTCCTCCGACTCAGAGAAGAAAGAAAAGTGGATGAAAAATATGATCTCGCCAGAGCTGGGCGTTGTTTTCTTCAATGCACCGAAAAGACTGAAAAGAATTCACGGTGATCCAAATGTGTTGCGAAGTAGTGATCAAGCAGGACTTACTTTATGTCATTTGGAGAAACTCAAGATCTCGGCAGAACCATTACTTCGCAATTCAAGTGGTCCCATAGAACCAGTGATTCTGTTTCAGAAGATGGGAGTTGGGTGTCTTGAGCTGTATGTCATTAACCCGATTAAAGGCAGCAAAGAGTTTGAGGACTTCATTAACCGCTGGCCTGAAAACACCACAAGTCCCAAAGGATCTGAAGTTCCCCTAAGTTCTCTGGTGTCTATCTGCACTTTACTGGTTTGGCATCCTGCGAGCCCACATGAAAAGATCATACGGGTCCTTTTCCCTGGCTCAACACCACAAGCAAAGATACTGGAAGGTCTAGAAAAACTAAAGCACCTCGAGTTCCTTAAGTGTCCTGTAGTGTGCTCCAAAGATATTGAACAAAAATCGGAAAAGAACCCAAAACGAGCTGAGAGTCAAGACAGCTTGAAGTCTGGCACCAAAGAATCCAAAATGAGCAGTACCCCAGCCAAGGAGAAACCCATCCGTGCTTATCCAGAGCCAAAAGACCAGGTCAAGGTCAAGACTTTGAATGGTGAAGAAAAACCAAAGTCTGTGGAAAATGCTGTCAGGCCTAAACTCAACAAAACCGTTGCAAGAAAGGAGTCTTTTAAAGGTAACAAAAAAGATGACAGGAGCAGCTTGTTGGCAGCCAAAAAACAGGAACCTGGACAGAGGAAAATGACAGGTAAAAAGGATTCCCCTTTAAACAAACAGAAGAACAATGAAAAGACTGAAGACAGAAAAAACAGTTTGATGGGGAAAGAGGCAAAGAAAATGGCTCCAAGGTCTTTATCTCCTCCTGCAGACCCAAATAAATCGATGAAGAATGAAACAAAAGTAAACAAAGCGAGTGAGGACAGAGTGAAAAACAACAAATCGACAAAGGATCAGCAAAACCAGAAGCTTTGTACTGACGTTGGGGATCCAAAACACTCAGAGGTCTCTTCACCCGAGGATTTGACGGCAGAGTTTCTGGAGCTGAAGCAAGAACAATCACATGAATTGTGTGTTAAAACTAAAACTCCTGACATTGTGTCAAAGAAGGAATCAGGAAGTGAAGATGAACCAAAAAACAACTGTGTAGAGGATCTTCAAAATCCAGGCATGTCCACAGAGGCTTCTGTAATTGTCAAGACTCCGAAAAGTGAACGCAGTGTAAATCTGGACCTCACACCCACCGAGTTTCGCTGGATAGATGGAGCAATGAGGGACAATCCACCCAAAAGTGTGCAGGAAGAAGTCTGCATTAGCGCTGATGAGAAGACTTTGGAGTTCAGTTCTCCAAGATCTGGTCCAAACAGCGCCGGCCATACACCATACCACCTTTCTCCTGAGGAGACTTGGAACTCCAGAGACCGCAGCAGCTTAGCGGCCAAGATGTGCTTGGGATCAGACAGCCAACAAGGCGGATCATGTAAGACTTCAGAGTCTGGATGTCCTAGAAGTACTCAAGAAAGCAACTCAAGTTCTTCAAAGGAGAAGCACTCCAGTTTCCTGTCTCTGAGCTCTTTCAAGGACATTATGCCTGATATCTCACCCACAATGACTACCACCACCCACTCCATGCCTGCCGAAGTTAGCTCACCACAGTCCACTGAGGTTGACGAGTCCTTATCGATGTCCTTCGAGCAGGTGCTTCCTACGGTCAGTGAATCCACAAATGAGGACGAGATGTCCTATTCTAACGGACACTATACAGATCCTGACTTCAAAGTAGGAATGTCATTGTCTTTAAATGTGGCACATACCAAGAGGGTGATGAACGATGCCCCAGATGGACGTCCTTCTGGACCACAGAGTCTGATGTTTGATGCTCCACATGATGTTGACCTTTGTTTGGTTTCTCCTTGTGAATTTAAACATTTCAAACCACTAGAGAAAGATCACCACACACTTTCACCTGGACTTATGGCTACCAGCCCTCATGACTTCTCAGATGATAGCGATCAGTCACAGGAAGTGGTGAAGCCCTTAAACCAGGCATTTTTAAGCAGCAAGCCCACTCACCCCACACAGGAAACTCCTCTTACCTCTGCTAGTGACTACTTTCCCACTGCCTCAGACTCTGACCCTCAGCCTGGTCTGGAGGAATGCTCTTCTATCACTGCAGATGGTGCGTTAGATTCTGATGACGAAGCGGCTGTTCAATGCTCCTCTGAGAACTTAAACCTGAATAATTCACCTCTTCAGGATCCTCTTCCTGTTCCTCTCAAAGACTATCCTCCTCTTCCCGCCCAACCTGGTGCCTGCATGCCCGATCCTGGAAAACTCGACAAAACAGGTGCAAAGAAAAAGAAGACAACTGCAGTTACTCAAAGGCTAAGTGCATCTAGCACTTCAACACAAGCAAGCAAGACCAGAACAGGAAGTCAGAGTGGATCAGTTTGGAGTGTGAGGTCAAATTCTACCGTAGACGCTCCAGTACCACGTTCTTCAAATCTCAGTGCAAAAAGACCAACCAGTGCAGGTGGTACATGTTTACAGTCAGTATGTTTCCAGTCAAATTCAAATAGAAGGAAATGAGTCTAACAAGTTTACTCCCCAATCACCTGCAGGAATCAAGAGCATCACCTCTGTGTATCTGGACCTGGCGTACCTCCCGTCTGGAAACGCAGCATCCACTATAGATGTAGAGTTCTTCTGCCGTTTGCGATCATCCTGCTACATTATAAGTGGCGATGACGCTGTAAAAGAAGCCACGATGAGACCCATTCTGGATGCTTTATTGGACGGAAAGTCTGTTTGGCCTGAAGATGTGCCGGTAAGTTACACTTTAAGCATTCCATCATTCCTTATCTTCAGGTGAGACAGGCAATAAGAATTATGAGAACATCCATTATGAGGGACAGCCACCAAACGAGACATACCAGCCTATTAGAGAGCCAGCCAGTAGGTAAGCCAGCCAGGAGGGTTAAGGATACACGTTTATCTCAGTGTATGTCTTTTCCTGTCCGCAGGTCACGTTAATACCCACATTTGAGTCGATGATGATGCACGAGTGGTACCATCAGACCCAGGAGAGGCAGCAGCAGCTGGGCATCACGGTTCTGGGAAGCAACAGCACAGTGGCCATGCAGGAGGAAACTTTCCCCGCCTGTAAAGTGGAGTTCTGATACACAGTGATGTAATGACAGGAAGAGTGGGCGGGGCTAAACACATTTGATAAAAAAAAGAAAAAGGTAAAAAGCCTAAAATACATAAGCATATAGTGTTTTGGTAGTATAATACACACTAACACACACACTAACACACACACACACACACACACACTAAATCACCTCGTTAAGGGCGACTTAATGGGCTGATCAGGTTCTAACAAACACTAATGTACACTAACACACTCTTCACAATTTTGTCTAATTAGAATGTATTCTATGGGTTCTGTGTGGTTCAGGGTTCAGATGACTAGTGAGTGCAATGAGTAGGGATGAGTTTGATGGTTTGGGATGGAGCCTTGGTTTTATTATGTACGCTAGAAAGAGATATATTTAAGAATTGGGTTGTAGCCATCAAACAAACTTAATGAAGTTCACTAACTAGGGTCAATTCCTGATGTATAACCAAGAAGAAAAGCCAGGAAGTAGAACACAGGAAGTAAAACACAGGAAGTAGAACACAGGAAGTAGGAGGTTTTTGATCATTCATTATGACATGTCGCTGTGTGTCCGTCACATTTATTCACACTGGACCCTCTCACTGCTGTACTGAACACGTGCAGTGTGTGTGTGTGTAGGTGTGTGTGCACACATGCTCTTCCCTGCATGTGGTTACGGTTTGTTTATATTAAAACAGGTGTGAAATAAAGCGCACGAGTATAATTCGGACGATGAAGCTGAAGTCTAGAAGTAGATGTAGAGAGGAAGGATGCGCATGTGTGAGATATAGATATAGAAATAAAGCCATACAGAATATCATTATTCAGAATGAAAAAAAAAGAATCTTCAAGCAGGAAGTTCTCATATGTCCTCCATGTCACGGAACCCGGCTTGTGTGTGACGCGTGCAGTTCACGTGCATTACATCCACATGGGAAAGGAAATTGTTCTAAACAGATCCAGAAATGTTTCCTTTTACCTCTTTTTACTCCTGGTGTTTTTGTTGTGGCGTTTTCACGTTTCTGAACATGTGCAGTTTCGAAAGATTTCACTCTCTAACACTGTAATAACATTGTCATGTCGATTGTGTTTATCGGTTGGAGTTAGTTACTGTATTAACCTTAATTACATCATGTTTATGTAACTTACACTCAGGCTAGGTCTCATTGTGCACATTAAAATGTATGCAAATGAGCCTGCATCCAGCCAATCAGACAAAAGTTTTAAATATCACTTTAACATATTCACACCATTTGTTACAACACAACACTATCAAACCCGTAGAGTTTTACTGTAATTGGAATTATTTACATCACAAAAGCATGCTAATCAGACCGAGCACTTGCTCGTGTTATCTAGATAATGCAGCGTAGATAATGTTTTAGATACTTCCATATTGTTTATGTTCCCTGCCCATGTGATCACACCATCAGTAACACTACAGAAAGATCTGAGCTGAGGTACGTATTTGGACATCTGGCGACTTGCTGGTCACTTAGTGTGTTAGCTAGCTAGCTCATGTTAGCTAGAGTTCTTTTAACTTGTAGACTTTTTAACA
Source organism: Silurus asotus (assembly GCA_024362625.1). Classification (NCBI taxonomy): domain Eukaryota; kingdom Metazoa; phylum Chordata; class Actinopteri; order Siluriformes; family Siluridae; genus Silurus; species Silurus asotus. Next base: position 1,276,521 of record MU579904.1, on the reverse strand, counting down.
TTAAAATGAGCTTGCTGTAAGTAATGAAAGAGCAGTTGTGTGTGATTGAGCAGTGTGTTGGAGCAGGACTCAGAAAGCACTTCGAAACACTGAAATGTTGAAATGAAGTAAATTGTAAATGAGGAGCGAGTTGACGTCCTGTGATGTAATTCTGCTGAAACACAGGATTTTATTAAACAAGCAACAGCAGTGAGACCAGCGGAATGTGTGTAATATAAAACTGAGAAGAGTATAATATGGATTTGTTATTAAAATTCAAATGTGAAACAGTTTTGCGGTGATGTCACTTTTTTCCTTTTCAAATAAAATCGCATTTTGATCGGAAAGTCAAAACTCAGTCTGAACATGGAATCCATCTGAACGCGTGTCGTTTGTAAATCATGACCACATGCCTAATATTGTGTTGGTCCCCTTTTTGCTGCTAAAACATTCGTGACCCATCGATCATCAACATCATGAACTTCTTCAGCAGTTAGAGCTACAGGAGCTCGTCTGTTGGACACGTGATCCTCGTCCCCCACGACCCTGTCGTCGGTTCACCACTGTTCCTTCCCTGGAGCACTTTTGATAGATTCTGACCACTGCAGACCAGGAACATCCCACAAGAGCTGCAGTTTTGGAGACGCTCTGACCCAGACGTCTAGACGTCTCAATTTGTCAAACTCACTTGCGCTCGCCCATTTTTGTGCTTCTAACATCAAGTTTGAGGACAAAATGTTCACCTGCTGCCTTATAAATAAATCCACACACTAACAGGAGCCATGATGAAGATCATCAGTTCTTCACTTCACCACTCAGAACGTTAGAATGTTAGAATGCTATAATGCTATAATGTTATACCTGATCAGTGTCTATGCTTTAATATTTATAATTATTCGTAAAAATAGTTTGAAAAAGAAGAAGTTGTGCAGATCCTTCATTCCAAAATATTTGCTGTATTTATTTGACTTGTTTTAATAAGCAAATAAAGAAAACTGATACGTCATAATTTTTTGTATTAAATAGAAATTCGAATCACATTATTACTAAATTGAAGGTTTATTATTTATCTGTGATACTGTACAATAATTTATACATAAATATCCATAATCATCTTCTGCTAGTCGCAAAAACAAAAAAGCGAGATCCTCTGCGGGTCACGTGACCGCTGCGTCATCACTCCGCGACACCAGGCCTGTCACTAGTCCGTGCAGACAGAGAGATGGCGTCGCAGTCGGAGCAGAAGCCTGCAGGCGCAGATGCAGGAGCAGGAGAAGATCCAGGAGCAGGAGCAGGAGCAGGAGACGCAGAACTGGATGAATTATTGGACAGTAAGGTTTGCTATCAGACCTGATGTGGTGTGTGTTTTTACGCTTTACTGAGAGAATGAAGCTGTAGATCGGATGCTCCAGGAGCAGGAACCTGTAGAAGTTGTGCATGCTGGTGTGGAGGGATCTCACTGCAGGATTCTCCTTCTGTAAACATGATCAACATCGTGTTCATGACAAGAACCTGCACTTCCTCTACTTCATATTTACAATACAACAATCAACATCTCTTTCAACACTTTTCTCCATTCTGCATTTTGTAGGATTTTGACTAATGTAGTGTTTAAGCAGATAAAGAGATGATCTGTCCTTCATCTCTGTGTGTGTGTGTGTGTGTGTGTGTGTGTGTGTGTGTGTGTGTGTGTGTGTGTGTGTGTGTGTGTGTGTTTGTGTTTGTGTGTTTCTCTTTCTCTCACTCTCTCTCTCTCTCACTCTCACACTCTTTCTCTCTCTCTCTCACACTCACTCTCTCTCCTTCTCTTTCTCTCACTCACTCTCTCTCACTCACTCTCTCTCCTTCTCTTTCTCTCTCTCACTTACTCTCTCTCTCACACTCACTCTCTCTCTCCCACTCTTTCACTCTCTCTCACTCACTCTCTCTCACACTTACTCTCTCTCATTCTCTCTCACTCACTCTCTCTCTCACACTCACTCTCTCTCTCACACTCACTCACTCTCCTTCTTTCTCTCACTTACTCTCTCTCTCACTCTCTCTCTCACACTCACTCTCTCTCCTTCTCTCTCTCTCACACTCACTCTCTCTCCTTCTCTCTCTCTCACACTCACTCTCTCTCCTTCTCTCTCTCTCTCACTCACTCTCTCTCTCCCACTCTTTCACTCACTCGCTCTCACTCTCTTTCTCACTCTCTCTCTCACTCTCTCTCTCCTTCTCTCTCTCTCACACACTCACTCTCTCTCCTTCTCTCTTACTCACTCTCTCTCTCCCACTCTTTCACTCTCTCTCACTCACTCTCTCTCATACTCACTCTTTCTCCTTCTCTCTCTCACTCTCTCACTCACTCTCTCTCCCTCTCACACTCACTCTCTCTCCTTCTCTCTCTCACTCACTCTCTCTCTCCCCCACTCTTTCACTCACTCGCTCTTACTCTCTTTCTCACTCTCTCTCTCTCTCTCTCTCTCAGGTGCTCTGGATGACTTTGAGAAGACAAATGTTCCTCAAACTCCTCCTGAAGCTCCCAGTGCAGAAGCGAAGACGGAGCAGAAGGTTTTTTTGATTCTCAACCTGTCACTGTTACACTCCCTGTGATGAACATCATCCAATCATAATGTTCCTGTGTGTGTGTGTGTGTGTGTGTGTGTGTGTGTGTGTGTGTGTGTGTGTGTGTGTGTGTGTGTGTGGGTAGCTGCCTCTGCTGGAGGACAGTCAGTTCTTTGAGTCTCTGTTTGAAGGAGAGATGGCTGAGCAGGCGAAGGAGGAGTGGGAGAGAGCGATGGCTGAGCTAGCACAGGAAGAACCTGAGTTGATCCAGCAGTTCCATAAACTGTCCGAGGCTGCGGGGAAAGTGGGTACGTCAGCGTGACCTACATCTTAGTTTCCATCATCATCATCATCATCATCATCATCACACACATGGTTAACGTACTGTTCTGAATGTGGTGATGTGCAGGTACTGATGCTGCTTCTCAGCAAGAGTTCACGTCCTGTCTGAAGGACACGCTGAGCGGTCTGGCCAAAAACGCTGATAACCTCCAGGTAATCAAACACACTGAGCTCAACAGCACAACAGCAGCAACTTCACCTCCAACACATTCACTAAAACACTTCTGTGTGTGTGTGTGTGTGTGTGTGTGTGTGTGTGTGTGTGTGTGTGTGTGATCAGGCCACCGGATTGGCCGGAGAAGATCTGGCTAAAACGTTAGAAGGGCTGGGATTGGATGAGAACAGTGAAGGGGGCGGGGAAGATGGAACGATTCTCCCCATCATGCATTCTATCATGCAGAACCTTCTGTCCAAAGATGTGCTGTATCCATCACTCAAGGAGATCACAGAGAAGGTGAGGTTCACCCTGAGTCAGGGAGAGGGGCGTGGCCAGGGGTGGAGTCAGGGGCGGAGCAACTGCAGTAGAGTTTGTTGACATTTTATGATGCAAGAAATTCAGAGACTTTTTTTCTCAAGCCCCTCCTCTTTCCCTCAGGCCACACCCACTTTCAACAGTTTCTGCTGTATTTTTATTTGATATTTGCTTTTTTTTTATGTGATTAATGTCTCTCCTCTCCCCCTCCTCCTCCTCTACTGCCCCCTCTCCCCTCCCCTCCTCCTCCGCCGCCCCCTGGTGTATCTGTCAGTACCCCGAGTGGTTGGACAGTAACAGACAGTCTCTCTCGGTGGAGGACGTACAGCGCTACGAGCAGCAGCACAGGATCATGGGAGAAATCTGCAGCCTGTTTGAGAGAGATGGAGACACCCAGAGCAGCTTTGAGAAGATTCTCGAGCTCATGCAAAAGGTACAGAGATGTTCCCCATATCCTGGTCCTGCTGATAGAGGAGTTTGTTAACACTGTGTGTGTGCGTGCGTGTGTGTGTGCGTGTGTGTGTGTGCGTGTGCGTGTGTGCGTGTGTGTGTGTGTGTTTGTGTGTGTGTGTTCGTTTAACCAGCTGCAGGATCTGGGTCACCCTCCGAAGGAATTAGCTGGAGAAACGGTGAGTGTTTGAGTTCTCTCTCTGTCTCTTCGTTGTAGTTTTAGAAGATTCTGAGTTCTGGAACCTGCATGTGGAGAAGAACATCTCT
>MU579904.1:1257464-1267464 GCA_024362625.1 Silurus asotus | reverse complement strand
GTTCATTATTAATCCTCTGTGTAACCTGTTCTAACTGTCTGCTCCTCACACACACACACACACACACACACACACACACACACACACACACACACACGGCATGGCTCTTTTCTCCACAGTGGAGTATAAAACACTCAAATACACGTAATTGTAGTTTGAATATGTAAAGTGTGAGAGCTGAAACAGGAAGTGAACTTAATAAAACAGGAAGTGCATGTGTATCAGGATGGACGATGGATTAATTACTAACTTATTACCAATTAACTAATTAGTAATAAATATAATGTTAAGTGATGTAGCTTTACACACACACGCACACACACGCACACACACACACACACACAGTATATCGTGTGTGTTTGACTCTAATCACACTAACCGCATGAACGCTGTCACCCACGTGTCCTTTAACGCATGTGCACTCTCACGCTCTGTACACGTGTCCTGCCCCACCAGAGCACAGTTTACATTTCTCCCCCTACACCCTCTCCCCATCCACCCCACCCCACCCCTCCCCTCCCCCATCTCAGCATCAGTCCCACTGCCCTGACGGAGACATCCATCCCTGCACAGCTCCGTCTCCTATAATAGCGCCACACTTACAGACTTTGTTGGGCTTTCACATGCACACACACACACACACACACACCGCACATTGGCCTCGTCTCAAACCACACTCATTGTCGCTACTTAGTGTACTAGAACATCAGACGATTTATTACACCATTCCAATCCACTCATTTGTTCACTACTAAGTGCACTAGAACATCACCAACACTGAAATTTATTGCTAGTGGGGCTCTGTCCCAAATCACACACTATAAGGTTTCATCCCGAATGCTGGATCTTTAATGTGGTTAGTGCACTAGAATGGTATCTTCTTCTGTCCTACACGCATAAAAATGATCACTAGATTTAAGGTCTAACTACATTTATCAAGTATTTCATGGTTCTGTTCCAAATGCCAGACAGGATCACCAGTTGGTGTACATATATAAGGACATCCGGCTTTCTTTTGGGCTCTGTCCCAAATCCCAGTATCTTATCAGTTGCGATAAAGGCAGTAAATAGCGCTGAGCTCAAACTGCGTTTGGAACACAGCCTTCCTCTTCACTCTGTATTGATTCAGAAGTTGATTTGAAGTCAGTGTTAATCTCCTGATCAGCCAATCACGTGTGAGTGAGGGTGTTTCTTATCCAATCACAGCACACCATATCTCCACAAGTGGGTGGAGGATTTGTGTGTGTGTGTGTGTGTGTGTGTGTGTGTGGCAGCCCAACAAATGCGGTGTGTGTGTGTATAGCTGTGTGTATATCTGTATATCAGTTGTATAACGTTGTTCATCTCTTTCTCTTTACTATGTGGTGTGTGTGTGTGTGTGCGTGTGTGTGTGGTATAATCGGCTTCTTGGTGTGCGTCGGACGGTAAATGTTGGTTCCAGGTTTGAGGAAGAAGAACCTGTCTCCGGGTGCTGTGGAAACAGAAGTGCGTGGGATCACTGGGGTGGACCTGTTCGGAGCGTCGGACGCCGTGGTGAAACACGTCCTGGAGGTCAGAGCGAGTACATCATCCTCATCATCATCATCATCCTGGTTTTGGGATGATGGTCCTGTGTTCTTAAATAAATAGATGCCCCCCTCTCAGTAATCAATAATGGTTTAGTCCATTTTGACCAGAGCGTTTCTTTTTTTTTTATTTAGAATGTAATTGTCTTTTTTTTTGTGTGTATTTTTTATTAATTCTTTTTGCCCAGACGTGTGGCATTAATGTCCCGTCATGTCCTTCATGATCTTTTCAGCTGTATCTGCAAAGTGGGAGGGTTTCAGAGAAGGGGGGCGGAGCAAGGGGTGGTCTTCTATAAAGGATCGCCTTTTCCATGAATGTACATTTAAAACAGCAGCTGGATGCAGATTCAGGCCCCGCCCACTAATGACATCATGATTCATTTTAATCTTTGCCGTTAGGGTCATGATCGAGGGGTGAACTGGGCTGCGTTCCATCCCAGCATGCCTCTGATCGTGAGCGGAGCAGACGACCGTCAGGTGAAGATCTGGAGGATGAATGGTAAGTGTGTGTGTGTGTGTGTGTGTGTGTGTTCTGTCTGTAGTGTGTGTGTAAGTGTAATGTGTGTATCTGCGTGTCTCTGCTCTCGTTGTTGTACAGAGTCGAAGGCGTGGGAGCTGGACACCTGCAGGGGGCACTACAACAACGTGTCCTGTGCCGTCTTCCACCCACGCCAGGAGCTCATCCTGTCCAACTCTGAGGACAAGAGCATCCGAGTGTGGGACATGTCTAAGAGGACCGGCGTCCAGACCTTCCGCAGGGACCACGACCGCTTCTGGGTGCTCGGAGCTCATCCCAACCTCAACCTGTTCGCTGCTGGTGTGTGTCTGTCTCTCTCACACACGCGTCTCACACACACACACACACACACACACACAACTCACACACACGCACAACTCACACACACACACAAGCGTCACACACACACAAGCGTCACACATGTCCTGCTCTGATTACTGGTTTATCAGTACATTATGTAAACTATGTATTTTCCGGTACTTGATGTTTTAAAGTGTGTGTGTGTGTGTGTGTGTGTGTGTGTGTGTGTGTGTGTGTGTTCAGGTCATGACAGTGGGATGTTGGTGTTTAAACTGGAGCGTGAGCGTCCTGCCTACGCCGTCTATGGAAACATGCTGTACTACGTCAAGGACCGATTCCTGCGTCAGCTCGACTTCAACAGCAGCAAAGACACGGCTGTCATGCAGCTGCGCGGGTGTGTGTGTGTGTGTGTGTGTGTGTGTCTACGCGGGTGTGTTTTTTGTCTTTTATTAAATTGTAAAAAAACTCTTACACACACCCCTGATACTGTCACAATTCTTCCCAAAACGTAGTGGTTCTCTAACTGATATTTCATGTTGGATGTGTGATGATGTTTGTGTTTACAGATGCAGCTGCGCGGGTGTGTGTGTGTGTGTGTGTGTGTGTGTGTGTGTGTCTACGCGGGTGTGTTTTTTGTCTTTTATTAAATTGTAAAAAAACTCTTACACACACACACACACACACACACACACACACACACACCCCTGATACTGTCACAATTCTTCCCAAAACGTAGTGGTTCTCTAACTGATATCTCATGTTGGTATAAGAGGTGTTCTGTGAGTCTGGAGCTCTGGATGGATGGAGATGTGATGATGTTTGTGTTTACAGAGGCTCCAAGTTCCCGGTCTTCAGCATGTCCTACAATCCTGCAGAGAACGCTGTGCTGCTGTGTACGGTACGAATCTTTACACTGGAACTGATCAAATAATCATTCGGAGTATAACCATGTTTCTCACACACACACACACACACTCGTTTTTCAGAGAGCCACTAATCTGGAGAACAGCACATATGACCTTTACTCCATCCCTCGAGAGACCGACTCTCAGAACCCTGATGGTGAGCACTGATCTCATGCACACACACACACACACACACAGTTACACACAGGTTTTAAGTGTTTTGTGTGTGTGTGTGTGTGTGTAGCTCCAGAGGGAAAGCGCTCCTCAGGACTCACAGCAGTGTGGGTGGCTCGGAACCGCTTTGCTGTGTTGGACCGCATGCACTCGGTAAGATCACGTCATGTGACATCATGTGTGTTCATACACTTCTTGCTCACACCCTCTCTGAGTTTGTGTGTGTGTGTGTGTGTGTGTGTGTGTGTGCGCTTGCACGCGTTTTCCCTCCGCAGCTCCTGATTAAGAACCTGAAGAACGAGATAGTGAAGAAGGTGCAGGTGCCGAGCTGTGAGGAGATCTTCTACGCCGGGACGGGTTCCCTGCTGCTGAGGGACGCAGACGGAGTCACGCTGTTCGACGTGCAGCAGAAACGTTCACTCGCTACCGTCAAAATCGCCAAAGTCAAATACGTGGTGTGGAGTGCAGACACCAGCCATGTCGCCCTGCTGGCCAAACATGGTACTACAGACATAAATACTGCTTCCTGTTTTTCCTGTAGGTTGTGTATTTATTTGATATTTATGTATTAATTATAAAACTTTCTCCGCAGCCATTATGATCTGCAACAGGAAGCTGGAGAGTCTGTGTAACATCCATGAGAATATCCGTGTGAAGAGCGGCGCATGGGACGAGAGCGGAGTGTTTATTTACACCACCTCCAACCACATCAAATACGCCCTCACCTCAGGGTAAAGCCCACCTCTCTCTTTTTCTGCCCCCACCTCCCCCTCTCTCTTTCCATAGAAAGAAACTGTACCTCTATGTAACGCTAATAAACATCCAGTGTAGAATAAATGTAATAATGTGGCGTCCCCCCTTTATAAAGTGATCATGGTATAATCCGTACCTTGGACCTGCCCATCTACGTGACGCGTGTGAGGGGAAACAGTGTGTACTGTCTGGATCGGGAGTGCAGACCTCGCGTCCTCAACATCGACCCGACCGAGTACCGCTTCAAACTCGCACTCGTCAACCGCAAGTACGACGAGGTACGTCTACGTAGCGGATATGGCTATAGGACACACCCACAGGGAGGGGTTTATTAATGCTGCATGTTTTGATGAAATGTTACCCATAATTCCACAGGTGCTGCACATGGTGCGTAACGCGAAGCTGGTGGGGCAGTCCATCATCGCATACCTGCAGAAGAAGGGCTACCCAGAGGTGGCGCTGCACTTCGTTAAGGACGAGAAAACTCGCTTCAGTCTGGCTCTGGAGTGCGGAAACATCGAGGTGAGGGAGGCGTGGCCTTGTGTCACGTGACCGCTCTATAGGTCGTTTGATTCGTGAACAACACCCCCGCTCATGCGTCCTTCCTGGTCCCGCAGGTGGCGCTAGAGGCGGCAAAGGCTCTGGACGAGCGCAGCTGCTGGGAGCGTCTGGGCGAGGCGGCCCTGCTGCAGGGGCATCACCAGGTGGTGGAGATGTGCTACCAGAGGACCAAGAACTTTGACAAGCTCACGTTCCTATACCTAATCACAGGAAACCTGGCCAAGCTCCGCAAGATGATGAAGATCGGTGAGGGGGTCTGGGAAGTCTGAGAGCGAGACGAGTCGATGTGAGCATTGTGTTTCTCTAACGCTGTGTGTGTGTGTGTGTGTGTGTGTGTGTAGCTGAGATCAGGAAGGACATGAGTGGACATTATCAGGGTGCTCTGTATCTGGGGGACGTCAGCGAGAGGGTGCGCATCCTCAAGAACTGTGGACAGAGTAAGTCCAAACACACACACACACACACACACACACACACTCTGCTGTTATACAGTACACACTTTACACCCTCATTTACTAGGTAGCAGTTCTGTTTTATAACTGTGTGTGTGTGTGTGTGTGTGTGTGTGTGTGTGTGTGCGTGTGTGTGTGCGCGTGTGGAGATCCCAGAGGTAGACCCGAATGCTGAGCTCCTGCAGCCTCCTCCTCCCATCAACCCCCTGGACACCAACTGGCCCCTGCTGACCGTCTCTAAGGGCTTCTTCGAGGGAGCGATCGCTGCTAAAGGTCAGCTTAAGGTCACATCTTCTGACCTTATGTGCAGGTGTTGTCTTGTTATCCACTTCCTAACACTGGTGCACGTTCTTCTACTCGCTCCTGTTGCAGGAAGAGCAGGTCAGATGGCGGCCGATCTGGACATGGAAGCTCCTGGAGGAGAAGGATGGGGTGAAGATGCAGAGCTCCACCTGGATGATGGTCAGTATTGCGTTCTCTCTCTCTCACACACATGTACAGCTCTTGGACGTTGCGAGTTTTGTGGTGATGATTGGTGCTTGTGGTGTCTGCAGATGGGTTCATGGATGCTCAGGAGGGTCTCGGAGAAGATGGAGCTCTGGGGAAGGAGGAAGGAGGAGGATGGGAGGTTGAGGAGGATCTGGACCTTCCACCTGAACTGGTCAGTACACAGTGCTTCTCTCACACACACACACACACACACACACACACACACACACACAGCTCTTTTTTAAATGTATTTGTATCACACATCTGTCTGGATCAATAGGATGTGCCGGCTGGTGCTGGGGGAGGAGCCGAAGGAGAAGGTTTCTTTGTCCCGCCCACTAAAGGCATAAGCCCCACCCAGATGTGGTGTAACAACTCGCAGCTGGCAGTGGACCACGTCCTCGCCGGATCCTTCGAGACCGCCATGAGGGTAAAGTCTTTATTTCACGTAATTTACATGTCACTCTTTTCAAACCACTCGTCATATCGCTCACTCTGACTCCGCCCTCTACAGCTGCTGCATGATCAGGTGGGCGTGGTCTGCTTCGAGCCGTTGAAGCCCCTCTTCCTGCAGACGTTTTTACGAGGACGCGTTTCCTACGTGGGTCTTCCGTCTCTGCCCTGTCTATTCTCCTACCCTCTGAGGGACGGGGGCACGGCCGAGGGTAGGAGGCAGAGAGACGGGCAGAAGGGCGGAGTCCCGGCTGTAGGGCTGCACCTGCGTGACCTCATCTCTCGCCTGCAGCAGTGCTACCAGCTGACCACCGCGGGGCGCTTCGATGAGGCTGTCGAAAAGTTCAGGAGCATCCTGCTGTCCGTCCCTCTGCTGGTGCTCGATAACAAACAGGAGATCGCTGAGGTAACACCCCTACACCCTGACATTCCTACACACTTACACCCTGACACCCCTACACCCTGACACCCCTACACCCTGACATCCCTACACCCTGACATCCCTACACACTTACACCCTTACACCCTGACATCCCTACACACTTGCATCCTGACACCCCTACACCCTACACCCTGACATCCCTACACCCTAACATCCCTTCACACTTACACCCTGACATTCCTACACCCTGACATTCCTACACCCTGACATTCCTACACCCTGACATCCCTACATCCTGATATTCCTACACCCTGACATTCCTACACACTTACACCCTGACATCCCTACATCCTGACATTCCTACACCCTGACATTCCTACACACTTACACCCTGACATCCCTTCACACTTACACCCTGACATTCCTACACCCTTAAACCCTGACATTCCTACACCCTTACACCGTGACATTCCTACACACTTGCATCCCTACACCCCAACATCCCTACACCCTACACACTTACACCCTGACACCCCTACACCCTGACATTCCTACACCCTTACACCCTGACATTCCTACACCCTTACACCGTGACATTCCTACACACTTGCATCCCTACACCCAGACACCCCTACACCCTGACATTCCTACACACTTACATCCTGACATCCCTACACACTTACACCCTGACACCCCTACATGCCACACCCCTACACCAAACATGTTTCACTCCTACACCCTACACCCATACATGCTACATCCTTACATCATACATCTCTACACCCTAAGACCTTTACAATTGTGTGTGTGTGTGTGTGTGTGTGTGTGTCTCAGGCCCAGCAGTTGATCACTATCTGTAAAGAGTACATTGTGGGTCTCACCATGGAGACGGAGAGAAAGAAGCTTCCTAAAGAGACACTGGAGCAGCAGAAGAGGCAGTGTGAGGTACTGATGATGTACTGATGATGTCACAACCATTTTTCTCTATAATCTGTGTGTTTTATAAAAATAGTGATGTTGCACTGACGTGTGTGTGTGTGTGTGTGTGTAGATGGCTGCGTATTTCACACACTGTAACCTGCAGCCGGTCCACATGGTGTTGGTGTTACGCACTGCGCTCAATCTCTTCTTTAAACTGAAGAACTTTAAGACGGCTGCAGGATTCGCTCGCCGCCTGCTCGAGCTCGGACCCAAACCCGAGGTGGCGCAGCAGGTGAGACCCAGTCGCCATGACGACCAACCACCCTTCATCATCATCATCATCATCATCATACTACAGATGTGATTTTTTTTTCTTTTAGACGCGTAAGATCCTGGCAGCATGTGAGAAGAACCTGACCGACGCCCACCAGCTCAACTACGACCCCCACAACCCCTTCGACCTGTGTGCTGCCTCCTTTACCCCCCTGTACCGAGGACGTCCCGTAGAGAAATGCCCTCTGTCAGGGGCCTGCTACTGCCCCACCTACAAAGGGCAAGTGTGCAGGGTCACGCAGGTCAGTCCCCACGCATAGGCACGCACACACACACACACGTGCGCAGGCACGCAAACACACACACAGATGAAGGTGATACAGTTGTTTATGATTGTTTTTTGTTTTAGATCAGTGTCTGTAGTGATGTCACTTCCTGTGTTTTGTTTTTCTTTTCAGGTCACTGAGATTGGTAAAGACGTGATCGGGCTGCGTGTCAGTCCCCTGCAGTTCCGCTGAAGAACCAACACACACACACACACACACACACACACACACACTCACATCTCCCTAGACGTAAATAATTAACTCTATTATAGATACATTATATACTTTGATATTTTTGGCTGAAGGCTGGGAGCTTCTTACTGTACTGTGTATTTTGTTTCTGCTTGCTTAATGTAACTCTCTCACACACACACACACACACACACACACACACACACACACTCCTGTGTTAAAACCCTAACCCTGAAATAGTAAAATAAATGTCCTCCAGGCTGTGTCTCATTGTCTCATTGAGTGCTATTCTTTATTGTGTGTGTGTGTGTGTGTGTGTGTGTATAAACACCCATGTTTTTGACACTAAAGCTGTAACTGAGATTGAGTATGAGTGATGAATGCAGCAGGTCTGAACAGAGTCTGCAGGAGAATTTATAGTTCAGTGTTTTTATTTATACATGATTAGTGAATTAGAAAGTGCATGCATTGTAATACTAAATTAGGATACACACACACACACACATGTTCGATTGCTCTTTAAAACTCTCGTTGTCAGGGTTCTAGAATAACACCTGTAGTTCTAGATCTCTAAAAATGCCGGAACTTTTCCATAGTTTAACAAAAACTCAAACTTTTCCAGCAGTTTTGAATGTAAGTTAGCATTTTCTGAGCGCAAGAGAGTTTTCAAGAGCACATTCTAGAGTTTGCAAGACAGATTCAGAACTCGAGGAGCTTACACTGGTTCTAGAACCAAGTGCTCTAGAATTCTACCACCATTGGATTGTCATGTCAGGATTCCGATTACTGTGTGACCCTTCCAGAGCTTTTCATGCTCGAGGTTCTAGAGTCCTGGGTTGTTGTTTTGTTTTTTTGTTTTTTAGTGAAGGAGTAAAGTAAGTTCTAGAATCTTTATTCTTCTTTCTTGAATTCAATGAAGGTTTTCTGTGCAAAAGAGTCTAGAATCTTGGGGTCTGGTTCATTCAGCCAGCAAAATGCTGGAAAATATAAGATCTAGAACATGGAGGTTCTAGAATCAAACTACTACTTTTAGATTAGAAGGTATGTATGTGTGTGTGTGTGTGTGTGTGTGTGTGTGTGTGTGTGTGTGTGGTTCCACTACTACTTCAATTTGTGCAGAATAAATGATCAAATCATTAGTGAGGTTCTAGAATCATCATTGCAGCTGCAGATTGTAATTGAACAGAACAGCTGTAATGATTAGGGTTTAGGGAACTTGATGAAGGGAGTGAGGGAACATCACAGAGAGGATTGAAACACGGCCCGGTCGCAGTCCTCCTGTGGGCTGGAGATCATGCGGCTCACATCGATGTGGTTCTCCATGAGGATCTCTTTAGCGTGCTGGATCGTGGACTCGGGCAGAGTTCGGCTGCGTCCCAATATCCACGCAAAGTCCACATGGAAGATCCTGAAAACATCTGTGCAGGAGTACACCACGGCCACGCTGACGTAATCTGTGTAGAGAATCCAATACGGAGCGTAGGGGAGAACTGCAGCAACACACACACACACACACACACACACACACACACACACACACACACACACACACAGAGTTATCAGGGATCTGGCAACCTGCACCTCTCTGCAGCTAATAGCTGTGCAAAAGAAATGATCAGAAGATCAGAGTGTAAAACCTTAGTGTGTGTGTGTGTGTGTGTGTGTGTGTGTGTGTGTGTGTGTGTGTGTGTGTGTGTGTGTGTTACCATATGAAAAGCTGATGTCCAGTTTTGCCGG
>MU579904.1:1244967-1246054 GCA_024362625.1 Silurus asotus | reverse complement strand
TGTGTGTGTGTGTGTGTGTGTGTGTGTGTGTGGTCATTGCAGGACTTTGTGGTACGGGTACAGTGGGAGAGTGTGTGTGAAAGCTCTGATGTCAGCGATGATGATGTCAGAGGGGAGTGTGTGTGATGGAGAGAGGAACACCAGTTTGGAAACTTCACCATACTGAGACGTCTCCTGTTCCTCCTCAGACGGGGAGTCGTTCTCCTGCGCCCCGAACCCCACCACCTGCCAATCAATCAACAAATCAATCATCCATACAACCAATCAGAAATCCTGTTAGCTCTCATCCTCCACTTCAGACTCGTCTCACTGAGAGGATGTTGACCAAACCCTCATCTACTGAATGGCTCATGTCTCCTCCCACGTTTATTTGAGGCGGAGCTTGCATTATGGTTTCTATAGTAACGGCTCAGACTCAGGGTTGTGTACCACACACACTCTACTGATTAAGCAGAAACGTGAGAACATGTGAGGAGATGATTTACAGAAGAAGTCTCCAGTTTTAGACTCCTGTGAGAGGAACAGAGACTGGGGACAGAGGGAAGTGGAGTTTGGAACTGCTATAACGCACCTCAGGAACATCAGCTGTATCTAGAAGTGGATAAAAAACATTGTGTGGTAAAACGGTATTGTTGTTATAACACGTGACTCACGTGAACACTGAGCCTCCTGCTGAACTGAGATCTGTGCTGCAGGAACCAGGCGATCATCTCAGCCTTACTGATCATCTTCAGAGCCTCGATCTGACACACACACACAGGGTTATCACATGCATATACACAGTTAGGTGTGTGTGTGTGTGTGTGTGTGTGTGTGTGTGTGTGAGACACTGACCTCAAGTTGGAGTCGGTTGTAGACGTACTGTTGGGTGATGACCTCGTTCCAGTGTCGCTCCACCTCCTCCCCCAGGTGTGTGTCCTCACACTGCTTCAGCTTCACCAGAGCAGTCACATGACTTCTGAACGCATCATCAGTCAGCGCCGCCAGCGTCTCACCAAAACCCTGCAGGAACTCCTCTATCTTCATCTCCACATGCTCCGTACTGTAACACACACACACACACACACACACACACACACACACACAC
>MU579904.1:1237467-1239967 GCA_024362625.1 Silurus asotus | reverse complement strand
AGTGTCTGTATGTAGTGTCCCCATGTAATGCACACCTGGTAGAAGTTCTGGAACCCCTGGTCAGTAAGTGTGATGTTAATGCTGAAGATGGAGTAGGTGGAGTTCTGATCAAACCCTGTCTCACTGTTACCACCATACAGAGCCAAGGCCCAGCACCTACACACACACACACACACACACACGTACAAAAGAAAGATGCAAAAGTAATATGTGTGTGTGTGTGTGTGTGTGTGTGTGTGTGTGTATGTGTGTATGTGTGTATGTGTGTGTATGTGAGAGACGTACTTTTTCCGGAGCAGAGACAGGATGCTGCCAACTCCCTCATGACCGATAAGCCAGGAGAGATAGTGTAACGGCTTCACCCTATAGCACACACACACACACACACACACACACACACACACACACACCACACACACACATGTAGGGTTTGAGCAATATACATCAAAACATATTTCCTACAAACTAATACTAAAGGACAGGTGAAGAGGACAGGTGAGGACAAGTGAAGAGGACAAGTGAAGAGGACAGGTGAGGACAAGTGAAGAGGACAGGTGAGGACAGGTGAAGAGGACAGGTGAGGACAGGTGAAGAGGACAGGTGAGGACAGGTGAGGAGGACAGAACTGAAGTTAATGATGGCATGGGGAAGGAGCTTAGTGCAGTGATCTCAGGTAAAGCTATTATTGATGAACTCACCTGTAGTGTTTCTCCTGAGGAGGTACCGCCCAGCTAATAGTGAGGGAGTGCTCTTTTCTCACAGGTACCACTGCAACACACACACACACACACCATTGTGGATTGAGACACGCCACAGTGGACAGACGGTGAAATATATCATGTACTGTGTGTGTGTGTGTGTGTGTGTGTGTGTGTGTGTGTGTGTGTGTGTGTGGATTGGGACACGCCCACATTCCTTTACCTCTGTAGAGTTTGTTAAAGGACGGAGTGTTGAAGGGCTCCAGCAGGTGTGAGAATTCAGGGTGAGGTAAACCACTAGAACGCCACACACACACATTTTTATTATTATTATTATCCAAGAAAAAATTAACAAAGAATAAAAAATACGAAAACAGAAGAAGGGAGATCATCTCTCAGGCCGTGTCCTAACAGCCCTCAGTGCACTTCTGCTACTCACTTGTTAGGGACACTGCTGAAGATCTCTCTGACCCACTGCTCCAGCGTGTCCAGCGTCTCTGAGGGACAGAGGACAGGAGACACACGTTAGGGATAACGAGTTCCCTGGGACAAAAGACTTGGGTCACACTTGAAGTGGCTAATTCACTCGTTCACTAGCTAGCAAGAGCAAATACTGATTAGCAAGTGTGTGTGTGTAGCACATGTTAGCATTAGCATACTTGCCTTTAGACTGCACGGCTAGCGTCATGTAGTGAGCGGAGTAGTGCCTCTTCCAAAACTTTCTCAGACGCTTGTACACGTTTATCTTGTTTTTCTTCGGCTCTGTCTTCAGCGTCTGTGTGTTCCCTAGCACAATAAAATACACAGCGTCGTGACTACAGCATTTAGATTTGAGACACAGCCCAAAACAGGTCTGTCAGCATAAAGAGCACGTTAGCAAACAAAAATAAAAGAATTGCAACAAGAGAGACGGGAAGATGAGTGTGTGTGTGTGTGTGTGTGGGGGTTGGGGGGAACACGCCCCAGGGGGGAAAGTTACCCCAGAGGAACTTGGCCATGGGGTGATGAGGCCTAGCCAGACTGCCGAACAGCATCTCCTTACGGTGCGAGTCTGAGGGCTTCGCTAACTGGAACTCTACAACTCACACACACACACACACACACACACACACACACACACACACACAGATATAACATGTTTATACAAATGGTCCCTGTCAATTGGTAATATGCTAATAAGATGTTAATAACATGCTAATGTGTGGTCACAGTGCCTCATGCAGGTCCTCACCGCTGTCCACTGCCTCCACTTCCCTCTCAATAGCGTCTCTGATCATCAGGGGGCAGATGAAGAACTGAGCCCACCTGAAACACACCTCATAGTCAGTCCTGATCTACATCTAATCTAAACTACAGTCCTGACTCTAATCTGATTCTGACTCTAATCTACAGCTCTGAGTCTAATCTAGTCCTGACTCTAATCTACAGTCCTGACTCTAATCTGATTCTGACTCTAATCTACAGTCCTGATTCTAATTTACAGCTTTGACTCTAATCTCTAAAAATCTTTATTCTCTATGTCATGTTTCTGACTCTAATCCACGACTCGAGGTGTGTTTACTCTGTGAGTCAGGTGTGAGGGACCTGCTGTACCTATCAAGTGCTTCTCGAAATCTCTTCCTCTGCACGTCGAACTGGAACACGGTCCTCTCACAGTCGGTGGAGGCGTTATCACTGCCGCCATGTTTCTTCAGGAACGCATCAAATCCGTTCTCACACGGGTATTTCTCACTGCCCATAAACACCACTGACACACACACACACACACACACACACACAGCCCATGTAATTCAGCTCTATGT
>MU579904.1:1196645-1234947 GCA_024362625.1 Silurus asotus | reverse complement strand
CACACACACACACACACACACACACACACACACACACACACACACACACACACTCATATTTACCTCGTCCAGACTTCGCCCTGCTCCTCTGACTGAAACCCCGGTAACAAGCCCGATTCTGATTGGCTTAGCGCTGATGTAATGGTGAATTCTGATTGGTCTGAGTTTCAGCACGCGGTAACTGTGGTGTGATTGTGCTCGTGCAAATATATAATATAAGACAGGAAGTGATTGATTATCGATCAAATATTAAATGTATGTTTTCCGTGTTGTGCAGAAATAAACACTTTGTGGTCTTTATGGCGGATTATATTCATGAATATAGAATTATTTTCAGTATCAGGTGTCAGGTGTCATTTCTGTATAAATATAAATCACTGACATTACAGACAGAACCTGAGGATCATCTGCTGGAAAACAGGGGGAAGAACAAGAGAAATGATGAGAATCATAAATCCCCTGTTGCAGATCCTCTATCTGACCACCAGGTGGCGCACTCGGGAAATGGCGCACTCGCAGTTCGGGACTCACCTCAGACATAAACGTGTCGAAAAACGACTCACCGTCATCACACTTTAAACTGAAACGGTGACGTGTTGAGTGTCGGCGCCGCTGCGTGTCACTGAAACACGTCTGACGTCAAACAGAACATAAATGTGTGATGTGATTAGTTTTTTGTTGTTGTTTGTAGTTGTACTGATTGAAGGACGTGTGTGACGTTTACAGTGAGAACACCGTCGCTAGGCAACTGAGAATCCCAGACGCTGAGTAGGATCTGTAACCTCGCTAATAACCTGGCGGTACCTAGCTAGCAGGAGAAATACTCGACTTTTATACCGAGAGCAGCGATGAAAACCTCTCGGGATGATTCAGAATGTCAACGTTTACCGCTGACGTGTTTATAAATGACGGAGAGAAGAATCCCACAGTAGATACACCAGCATCAAACCGCTAACACGCTCTAAAACACGCGCTAACAAACGTTTCGGCCATTTTGAGAATTTATTTATTTATGTATGTGTTCGTGCCTGATGAGGACACACACGGTGATGAATGATGATGTGGAGGAAGTGGAGTGAGAGAGAGGAGGGGGAGGAAAAAGACACAGTCACAATCGTCATCACACACACACACACACACACACACACACACACACACACACACACGTATATACGAGCGAGTGAGCGAGCACGCGGGAGGAGTCGGTGAGGATTTTCCCTGCTGCTCGAATTGCATTCTCTGCTTTTCTCCTCCGTCTGGTGACAACTAGAGCTGCATCCTAAAGCACGCACACACACACACACGTGCACACACACACACACACACACACACACTGCTGCAGTCCCGTCACGTCCTCGCGCCTCCATCCGCTTCAGCGCAGAGCAGAAGAAGAGCAATGCATCGTATGAGAACGCGTGTGCGGCTCAACCAGAGCGACATGGAGAACATCAGTGACCACGGTGAGCATTCACCAACACACACACACACACCACACACACACACACACACACACACACAGTGGAATGCTCTGTGTGTGTGTGTTACATTGCTGCGCATACGATCGAGCTCATAAATGACTCAGGACTGTGTCCCAAATACGCATAATACAGCATTTATAGCGTCTTATAAGACATGCATGTGATATGTAAGGTGTATTTCTGAGACATGGGCCGTCTGTTCATCTCAAACACATAATCAATAAATCACAGACGTCTTGTATCTGCCTCTCGAACTGCCATGTTTATCTCCAACGGGAAAAAAACCCACGAAGGCTCTCCAGGATCTCTACCTCAAGAGCTGAACATCTTTTTGCTCTGGTCCGGGCTCCATTTCAGCACCGGAGGCATGTTTAATCTCCATCGATCCGCCACTGGTTTTATTCTCCTCACATCCCTGCTGCTGCTCGCATTAGCTAATGAGGGAGGAGAGCGAGAGAGATTTCCCACAAGGAGATTCTTTAATATTCCTGAGTCATTTATAGCCGCCTAGCAAACTCTGCCGAGGCCCCGCAGGGACGGTGAAGCCTTCGGACTGCAGCAGGATGGTGGGCGTACGGGTTTATCTGCCGCTGTTCAGAGCTGCACACACGGACCTGTCAGTCTGAATTAGCAGGAAAGGGATATTTACAGAGGTGATCATGCTAATCGCAATACGTTATTCTCTTTGTTGTTGGTTTCCAGTGCAGTGAAGGAGCTCCCGATGCCGTCCACATTCGGAGCAACGATGCTGTGGGTGGTCCTGCTGAGCAGCCTCAGCATCGCTCTCGTCCGGACGACTCCCATCCCTCTGCTGGATGAATCGGAGGAAATCGACGAACCTTGTTTTCATCCCTGCTACTGCGAGGTGAAAGAGGGTCTGTTCCACGTCCACTGCGATGGCAAAGGTTTCAATAACATCAGCCAGGTAGCTCAATCCTGGATCAGACCTTTTAAGTTGTACCTGCAGAAGAACAACCTGCGCAAGCTTTACTTTAACAACTTCCTTCACCTGAACAACGCCATAGGCGTGAACCTGGGCAATAACGCGCTGCAGGATATCCAAGCGGGTGCATTTAATGGACTGAGCTCGCTGAAGAGACTGTACCTACATGAGAACAAGCTGGAAGTGTTCCGCAATGACACGTTCCTTGGCCTGGAGAGCCTGGAATACCTGCAGGCTGACTACAATGTCATCAGGCGGATAGAGAGTGGAGCGTTTAGACACCTCAACAAACTCCGGGTGCTGATCCTCAACGACAACCTGATACCTGCGTTACCGCCTTTTCTCTTCAGATCGATCTCTCTTACACACCTGGACCTCAGAGGAAATCGCCTGAAAACTATGAGCTACCGAGGAACGCTGGAGTACATCGGGAGAAACCTGATGGAGATCCAGTTGGAGGAGAACCCATGGAACTGTGCATGTGATATCGTCCAGCTGCGGGCCTGGCTGGAAAGAATACCGTACACGTCTGTGGTGGGAGAGATCACGTGTGAGTATCCTTTCCATCTGCATGGTAAAGATCTTAGAGAGATTAAACAGCGTGAGCTCTGCCCGACACTGACGGACGCAGAAGTTGAGGCCAATCTAGGAATCCCTCATTCAGCAGGAAGAGCGAGACCCACAAAACCCTCATCGATGTTCTCTGCAAACCAGAACACGGCATCGTCTGTGGAACAGAAGAACCCGAAACCAACGCGAAGGCCGAGACCCTCGAAAACCCCACCCACTCCACGCAGTATTTATCCAAACCATCCTCCAATCGCTGGATACGAGACGAGGCCACCCATTCCTATCATCTGCCCCATTGGGTGCACCTGCAACTTGCACATCAATGACCTCGGTCTGACCGTAAACTGCAAGGAGAACGGATTTCACAACGTTTCGGAGCTAACGCCACGGCCGCTTAATGCAAAGAAGCTCTACCTGAGCGGGAATCTGATCCAGAAAATACACAGGTCTGACTTTTGGAATTTTTCCAGTCTGGATTTGTTACACTTGGGAAATAACCAAATATTTTACGTCCAGGACGGTGCTTTTGGAAACTTACCCAATTTACGCAGCCTGTATCTAAACGGGAATAACATCGAGAAGCTAACGGCGGACATGTTTCACGGCCTGCAGAATCTCCACTACGTGTATTTTGAGTATAACGAGATAAAGGAAGTTCAGCCGGCGGCGTTTAGCTCAATGCCTGCACTTCAGCTTTTGTTTCTGAATAACAATCTTCTACATTCGCTTCCTGTAGGCGCGTTCGAAGGAACTTCGCTCGCTCGGCTCAACCTGCGCAACAATTACTTCCCTCACCTGCCAGTGGGCGGGGTTTTAGAGCACCTGCACGCTGTGGTGCAGATCGACCTGAATCAGAACCCCTGGGATTGTGCATGTGAGATTGTTCCGCTGAAACAGTGGTTGGATACGCTAAGCTCTGTGGTGATTGTGGGCGAGGTGCTGTGTAAGACGCCAGATGCCATGTTGGGAAAGGATCTGCGCTCTTTGAGCCCGGAGGCGATTTGCCCCGAGCTTTTAAAACCGTCCTCGTCTCCAGATGAAAGAGAAATGGAGTTTATGCCTTCATTCCCCCCTAAAGCTGTCATTCCTCTTTCTGTGCTCGTCCTCAGCCTCGTCGTTCTTTTCGTTTCCTCGTTTTTTGCTGCTGCGGCGCTTTGCACGTTTATTATGAAAAAACGTGACAAGCTTCCATTTAGGAAGCAGGAAGAGGGGGGGCTAACAGGAATTCAAATGGAGTGTGGAATATTTACAGAAACTCCGCCCACCCTTCCTGAAACCCCGCCCTCTAACCATGTCTACGAATGCATCTCTGTACCAGCTTCTCAATGTGCAGCTTATGAGCGGGGGCGAGAGGGGGCGGGGGCTTTAGGGCTTCGCAAGGAGGAAGCGGGGCCTTTAGAAAGCAAGCTGGATGGGGCAGATTGTAGCGAGAGCAGCTCCAATTACAGAACGGTGCTTGAGAAAGAGGAGGAGTGGACAACTATAGTCAGCCACGCCCCCATCAACACCGTGACGGATATCGCCGGTTTCCATGGGAACGGTATCCTCTGCCCGACAGTGATCGACAGCCAAGGGCCGACTCCCAAAGTGGGATTGGTGCACAGCCTTTTCGGGGCGAGCTCCTGGTTGGGCGACATAAGTCCAAAGCAAGCGGTCGGCATGGACGCAGAGGCGAGGACAGACCGTGCTAATCAAACCCCGAGCAATTACGCCAACCTCAGCGCCAGACTAAAAACCAAAATGGATTATGCTGAGGCGTTGGAGAGGTCATATCAGTTTTAGAACATTTTAAATAAAAGTCTTAACTTCCTTCTCATCTTTCTTCCAGAACGGAATAATGGTAAGACTGGATGCCACGTTGCTCTGGAGGAAACCCCTGGAAATCCTCAGACTTTTATACCAAGTGCCTTCATGAGAGCAGCCAGCAACGATGTAAAGATGATTATTTTTATACAATTACACTTTATTTATCTAAAACACAAATTTAGGGTGAAAGGACAAAGCTGCAAGAGGAAGGAGCGATGGGTCTGAACCACAGATCTCCATATTAGACACCTACGTAGCTGATGACATCATAACTTTCCATTCCGCGTGATGAGGTTAGTTCACGTGTAAAGTAAAGGACTTGATTTGACGGTTTATTTACAGAACGACTGGCAAGACTTTGCGACACCATGCATGTATATAGGGCTAGCGGGAAGATGTGAAGAGTGTGGAATGTTGAGGTGAAGGAAGCCCTCTGCTGGTGTGAAGAAGAATCGTCACAATGTGAACAACGGTGTCACAATGACATGTTTAGTGATGCGTACCTACCGTAAAGTCTGGGTGGGAGTGTAACTGCTGGAGAAAATGATCTGATATAAAAGGAAGCAGATGTTAATAATAAGAACTTAAGCCGTAAGTAATGAAATTGTTGCACTGTATGTGTAGTGTAACAATTTCACATCATCTGGTGCAACATCGTACACAACATTCAGTGATATAATCGCTACAAGCACGCACGCTATAAGATTCATTTTTATTTCTATTAAAGATATCACTTTATTCATTTTGCATGAAATTCTGTGACTTATATTAGGCAGCAGTCATTTATACTCGCGGTTGTGTTATAGCGCTAATGCTAGCCGAACGCCGTCATGCATAACGACCCAAAAAAAAAACCTCTGATTTATATATATATTTATATTTTCCACCTGAACATTTAGCCGCTTTAGTCGAATAAAGCCTCCGGATCAGCCGTGAGAAAGTGTAGCTAGCTAGCAGTATTTCAATAATTAGCTAGCAGACTAACCTCGCCTAATATGCTTGAGATGTAAATATTTCTTTGGAAATGCTCGTCTAGGATGCATGTTTAAACGTTAACATTACTTCAGAATATTCTGCCAGTCTTCCATATCTTGCTGCTAAGTAATATACCTTCTGCTGCCAGTAGGTTTTATGCTAACGGAGTGGTAAAAATCGTTAGTGGCTTCCAGGAAGAAAAAGGCGAGGAAACATTTCGGAGAATAAATTATTTTATGCTATTCGTCAGAGAAAAGCTAATCTACAAACGCAAACGGCTACATGCCTACACACTGGCTAGCTAATAATTGGAGCTAAAGCTGGCTAATTTTAACACCATACCCCAGCTAGCATTCTTGTAAAAGATCCAAACAGAAGTTAGCTATTGTACAAACAGAGAACAAACATGTTAGCTAACATCAGAGAACAGTTAGCTAAAGAAATAAAGAAGAAACAGCTACGTTTCTGGGAACGTCCCAGAGAAACGTTAGCATGGTGGTTTCAGTAAGCGTAGTGCGCACTTTCTAGGGCACTAATATGGATATCTGTGGTATGAAGCCTGGCTTTTATTTTCTGGGTGATTTTTGTTGAGTTTGTTTCATTTCGACGCTGGAGTGAGACTGTACAGTTTTTATTCCACATTGAAGCCGATCCCGGTTTGGGCCCGGGGCCCGGGGCCTGGGGCCCGGCTTCCAACCCTCCCTCTGCGTGCAGAACGTGTGCTTCTATTTATTCTTCTATTTCAGTCTTATTATTCTGAATTATTCTGAATTATTCTTGCTGTAATCACGTTTCATTCACCCGTGTACGATGACTCCAACTCTCGCTTAGCCTGAACTGAATAAAGGAAGATCATCGCTAAGTGCTGCTCATGCTAACGTGCACTTCTTCTCTTCCCCTAGCCACTCTGAAGTGTGCATCACCTGCTTCACACTTACACACTGAGTTAGCATACACTACACATGCACCACATCAGTACCTAGCCAAAGCTAGCTAGCATACATACTCTAGCACTCTAGCGCTCATTCTGCTAGCCTGGCTAACATACTAATCTCCTGGTTTATTGTAAAAACAATAAGAAGCTAATGAGTAAAATAAGCTAGCTGTGAAATATTCATTCCATCATAATAACTGTAGCCAGATTGCTAACTACATGCAGATTACCTTTGATCTAGAAAAAAAAAAACCATCTGGCTAGCTGACTAGCTAGTGTGGAAATGATCAGGATAGTTGCTAGAATGATAATTAGCTGTCTGTGCTAAATATCTGGTGTGGTAAACAGTTAACATGCTAATTACCTGCCTTAATCTTTAACTAGCAGGATATTGAGATACCACCAGTTGAAGTGTTGAACAAGGAGCTTACAATCGCATGGTGGTCATGTAGCCATCACTATTAGTGCTTTATTCCACTTCTTTGCCTTGATGTACAGTTTAGCTGCTTAGCCTCGTAGCTCAATGTCCGCTAACAAACCTGCTAAACTTGGTGTTTTATTTAGATTCAGCTAGCATGCTTCTGATCCTGATTAACACCAGACTGCTAATATGACGAGAGATGAATGCTAGTTATGCTAACATTAGCCAGGAGAATGTAGCGGGAATATGGTATGTGCACTGGAATGCGTGTATGAAAGGAAGTCTAAATATATCTAAGATGTTAGGAGTTCCTCCGGATGCACATTTATTGATCTGTCCATAGGGCTAAAAATAGCGCAGCTAATGCTATAAGCTAAGTGTGTAAAGTTATTAAAGTGTGTGAGATTTAATAACACACACCTGCACTATAACTCTGTCTTCATTAAGACCAGAGGGATTTCAGATGTCGTAATGGCTACAGCTAAACGTGTTACAAGTTAACGATACGTGGCAGTTTTGAGCACAGTGGCGATGTGGTTATGAGCGCAGTGTTGTAACAGGGGGCGATGTGGGTACTCATGAACTCATCGCCTCCCGTTACAACACTGCGCTCATAACCACATCGCCTCCTGTTACAACACTGCGCTCATAACCACATCGCCTCCTGTTACAACACGATGTGGTTATGAGCGCAGTGTTGTAACAGGAGGCGATGTGGTTATGAGCGCAGTGTTGTAACAGGAGGCGATGTGGTTATGAGCGCAGTGTTGTAACAGGAGGCGATGTGGTTATGAGCGCAGTGTTGTAACAGGAGGCGATGTGGTTATGAGCGCAGTGTTGTAACAGGAGGCGATGTGGTTATGAGCGCAGTGTTACAACACTGTTACAACACTGCGCTCATAACCACATCGCCACTGTGCTCAAAACTGCCACGTATCGTTAACTTGTAACACGTTTAGCTGTAGCCATTACGACATCTGAAATCCCTCTGGTCTTAATGAAGACAGAGTTGTGATGTGGTTATGAGCGCAGTGTTGTAACAGGAGGCGATGTGGTTATGAGCGCAGTGTTGTAACAGGTGGCGATGTGGTTATGAGCGCAGTGTTGTAACAGGTGGCGATGTGGTTATGAGCGCAGTGGTGATGTGAAAATAGTGACTAAAGGTTCACAGTACTGCGAGATGACGCAGTGAAACAAATGAGTGCTAACGAACTGAAGCACTAACAAAGGCTCACAACAGGTAACAAGCAGAAATGTTAGACTAAAGTTAACTAAAGTTAGTGCCGCTAACAGGAAGTCAAATTTTTTTTTAATAATGAGGGAAACCACTTCTCATCCTCGCTGCTGCTCATTAGCACAGAGCTGTAAGTAAACGAGCGCACTTTAGCTCTGTAATGGCCAAATTCATCACTAATGACCTCGCTAGCGGAAACAGCAGCCGGCGGAAACAAGCACACACACACACACACACACACATTCACACAGTGCTTGTAAATTAGCATAATGTGTTTTTTAATGAGTGTATGGCGCTTCACTTCAACGAAACCAGTGCACGCGCACACACACACACACACACACACACACACTTATTTACTGGACTTACAATCACACTAACAAACATCACATTTACATAACTGTGTCTTGCTCCTATGAGGGGAACCACACACACACACACACACACACACACACACACACACACACACACACACAGAGTTAAGATTATACCAGGACTGAACACTTATAAAGGGATTAACAGCGACATCTGGAGGCTCAGGAGATTAAATAATATTTTCTTGTTAGAATATAATAAAAGTTAAACACACCAAGTGATGAGGAGTAAAACCTGAGGAGTGAAGGATGTGTGAGATGCAAGTGAGAGGTGAGACATGAGACATGAGACGTAAACACTTTGTGAGTGAGAGGTGTAAGAGGAGTAAGACATGGCAAGTGAGAGGTGAGATAAGGATTTAGGAGCGAGACGTAAGGAGTGAGACATGAGACGTAAGAAATAAGACTTTGCGAGGGAGAGGTGAGGAGTGAGACATGGTGAGTGATAGGTGAGACATAACGAGTGAGGAGCTAGTTGTGAGGAGCGAAACATGAGAAGTGGGGAGCGAGAAGTAAGACGTGAGGAGTGAGACATGGTGATCTAGAGGTGAGAAAAGGAGTGAGGAGTGAGACATGAGAAGTGAGATCTGAGGAGTGAGACGTGAGCATTTGTTTAAGCAGATGTCCATATCAGGTATAATGGAATTTATTAACCCTTATAAACACCTTATAATCAGACTGTAATAAACACTAGGTGATGGGTTCTGGGAGCTCTAGAAGCTCTGGAAGCTGAGCATGCGTTGCTGCATGGTTTCATCAGCGTCTCACCAGCACATTACATTATGCTGCTATTTTCAGCTCATTTGGTGAAAAAAGGTGTTGTTCTGCTGAACATGTGACTGTTGTTGCCTAGCAACCAGAATCTGTTGGTTGATGCAGCAGCAGGAATATAAAGAGCTCAGAGTTGGAGAGAGATTTCTCCCACAGCTTCAGGATCAGGTCATGGTGAAGATGTTAAAGCTGCATGCTGGGCCTGACAAGAAGACAAGGAAAGCTGTGTGTGATCTCTTCATCATGCTCACACTGATACACACCGATCCTGTTACCGAGGAGACAACGAGGTTCCCTTAGCGTACCAGAGGAACGCAGCAAGATGAGAAGATCAGGAGCGGGTCTCTGAGATAACACACACACACACACACACTCTCTTCACCATCATCCACACCTTTATCACTAGGGTTAGGGGTGGGAAATGAGGGGTAGTGTACAGTTCAGTGTGCTGCAGTGGGATGAAGGAACAGTGTGTGTTCTACTGCTGGGAGGGTTCTGTTACAGCTGCACAGATCATCCTGAGGCGGTCTCTCTCACACACACACACACACACACACACACACACACACACTGTAGAGTGCAGAGAGATAAAACATCAACACGTTTCACCCTACGGCAGTGTGTGTGTGTGTGTGTGTGTGTGTGTGTGTGTACCACAGGCATTACTGTACACTTCATTCACAGATTTATCACACCTTTACAGAGAGACTTACACACATTATTCCTGCGCAGGTGAGGGTTAGGGGCCGTGCCCAGGGGCCCAGCAGTGGCAGCTTAGTGGTGCTGGGATTTAAACTCATGCCCTTCTGATTAAAAGTCCCACATCAACACAAAATTCCAAACTCCCACTTCTACACACTAACATAGGAAAAAAGAAAGGATGAAGTGGAGGAACAAGGGAGGGGGAGATAAATAGGATGGGGGAGTAAGAGAAAAAAAATAGAAAGAATATAGAACATAAACAAAAAAAGAAAAAGAAAGAGGAAAAAGTAAAAGAATGGAAAGAATCGAACACGAGAGAGAGAGAGAGAGTGTGTGTGTGTGTGTAGAATGTTTCTTTTTTATTCGTTTCCTCCAGTTTATAAATTACACTTTCAAAAAGAGGAAAAAAAACAGACAAAAAGATGAAAGAAAACAAGACATATTTTACATTATAACAGGAATTTCCCATAAAACCCCCCCTCACTCATCTCTCCATCATCCACTCATCCCTCCATCATCCACTCATCCCTCCATCAACCACTCATCTCTAAATCATCCACTCATCTCTCCATCATCCACTCATCCCTCCATCATCTCATCTCTCCATCATCCACTCATCCCTCCATAATCCACTCATCTCTCCATCATCCACTCCATCATCCACTCATCCCTCCCCCATTCACTCATCTCTCCATCAACCACTCATCTCTAAATCATCCACTCATCCCTCCATAATCCACTCATCTCTCCATCATCCACTCATCCCTCCATCATCCACTCATCCCTCCCCCATTCACTCATCTCTCCATCATCCACTCTCTCTCTCTTCATCACCCACTCATCCTCTCTCTCTCTCTCTCCTTTACTCCCCCACTCCCCCCAGGGTTTCCTAGGCAACGGTTTTGAAGGTCTGCAGGATCAGGTTGGTCTGGTGGATCAGCCGGTTGGCACTCATGAACACGTTTATTGCTCTGTGGGTCAAAACACAAAATAAAATGAAGAAGAAGAAGAAGAAGAAGAATGAAAGGTATTTTCAGCTCCAAGCTCATACACCCTGATAATCAAGTGGGTGGTGCTGAGATTTAAACTCACAACCTCCTGATCTTACATAAAGAACTGCCACTTCATCACTCATCACTTACTTTCCGTCTTTGAAGTAGGTCTTTAGTGTGTCGCTGAAACTTTTAGAGTATTTCACAAACTCCTTCTTTTGGTGTTCAAGCGCCTGCAAACAAACAAACACCAAAAATACATCAATTGTGTGGTGAAGATTGTTTCTGTACAGCCGATGACCGAAGAATACAAAGTAAATAATAATTCAAAAAAGCTTTCGATTCATCACACACACACCAACAGTGTGCTGGGTTAGTTAGCAGGCTAGTTAGCAGGTTAGTTAGCAGGTTAGTTAGTAGGCTAGTTAGCAGGTTAGTTAGCAGGCTAGTTAGCAGGCTAGTTAGCGGGTGTGTGTGTGTGTGTGCGTGTGTGTGCGCACCCTGCGGTTCTGATACTGGTATTTCTTGAAGACGTTGTTGACGGTATCCAGCAGCTCCTTTATGGCACTCGCGATGTCTCTGTGAAAGTCAGAGAGAGAAATGAGGATGAAGAAGGAGAAGAGATGAAGCTGTACAGAGAGAAGAACTCACATGGAGAAAAAGCAGGAGGAGAAACAGGGGGAAATGGAGAAGGAAATAAAGGAGGAAGTGAAGTATGTGTCTGCGTCTCACTTTATAGTCTGGAGGAAGCGCACTCTGTCGTTTATCTCGTCTGGAATTTTACTCAGGATCTGTTTCAGCGCTCGTGCTTTATCATTCAGATCCTGAAACTCCTGCTCCGGCCTCTCAATCAGATACTCTGGGAGAACACACACACACACACACACACACACACACACACACACCAGTTAACATCCTGAATCATATCATTAACATGACGCACTCCAGACATGTCCCTACTTAACCCATCATTACCAAACACACTCTGCTCCAGTCCCTGCTGTGTGTGAAGTAAAACTCGTACCTTCAACGTCATCTGCAGACATGCGCAGTAACGATTCTGTGAAATTAATCTCCACATTTTTCTTCTCCAGGATCTTTATAATGATGTCCTGAGTGAGACCAGGGTTCTCCTTCTCTGCCTTATCAAATACATAAACACACTTTTAAATAACCTACACAGAAAACTTCAGTCTGAAGGAAGGGGGTGTGGCCTAAACATGCCATTACTAACCCTTACACAACACACCCTGATTTCTGCATTTAATTTACATAAACACACCCTGATTTCTGCATTTAATTTACATAAACACACCCTGATTCATTCATTTAATTTACATAAACACACCCTCATTTCTGCATTTAATTTACATAAACACACCCTGATTTCTGCATCTTTAAAAGTCACGTGAAAGTGTACATACTTTAACAAATGCTGCACGCAGAGTCTGAGCCGCTGACAGGTTTATTCTCTCCAGCTGTAAGGAAACACACACACACACACACACACACACACACACACACACACACACACGGAGTGTAAAGTGAATAATTATCTGGCTGTAAGTAAGAGGAAGTGGACTTCGTGATGACGTTACCTCATTGAAGACGGGATACATGACGGCGTATAACGTCATCGAGACCATCGAACTCGCATCAGCTTCATTCTTCATCTCATCCATTATCATCCTCAATACATCCACAACCGCATGGGAGGAAAAACTATCAGGAACTGGAGGGGGAGCGCCGAAGGACCACCACGACTCCGACTCCAGGAAAACCACAACCTCAGGAACCCTCAAGAACACCACAATTCCAGCTCAGAAAACACCAGGAATCCTGTGACAGAGGCAGTGCTGACATTTTAGAGACACACCTCTCTTCTTAATTCATTTCATCCCTCTCTCTCTCTCTCTCTCTCTCTCTCTCTCTCACACACACACACACACTCTCTCTCTCTCTCTCTCTCTCACACACCCTTCCTGAGGCTGAATGGGTGTTAGATATGACTAAAACTCTGATCTATCCAGCAGAAGAACAGTGCACACAGACCCTATCCCGGGGTATTTGGGTAAGTGGTGTTAATAAGCCCTGTTTGATCTGATCATGTGTTTAATAAACACGTTATAACCGCGTTATATTTACAGTAACACATTATTTACTCCCAGCTGCTAATAACTCACCTTCCATGACTGCGCCGCTACACCAGCCTGTATAAACCCCTCAGCACATCTGCTACAGGTTATTAAGTGTGAAATTCACAAGAATGGATTTGATCATCAGTAAAAAGATAAAAGAAAAGATGAAACGCGCCGATCAGATCACAAAGCGATTAGCCGGAGTAGCATTAGCCTCTCCCCGCTAGCGGCAGCCACAAAAAAAACCGGAAATGACGACGTTCCTGCACAGAGACGAACCGAGAAACAAACCGGCGCTGGAAATTACCTTTTACACGCGTCCAGGTGAAATTCCGAGCCGGGAATAAGGCGCTCCCTCCGGTCATACAGCCGCTAGCAGCTCCGCTACAGAAGGCGGAAGTGTTCTGCATGAGCTGCGTATGTGGTGACGACTTCCGATCGACAACCAATCAGGAGGCAGCATGAAGCGCGGCTTCCTGTAAGGCGTCAGTAGTGCATTCAGGCGGAGGATCGGCTTCAGTACCTCACACACAGATTTACACTTTAACACACACACACACACACACCAGGAATAATATAGATTTATATAATTATATAAACACTCTTAACTCTCATACACTCTTTAACCCCCACAAATTATGAGGTGATATCAAAAAAGGTTTGTGACCAGTTCTATAACACACCAACAGATGGCAGCACGAGGCTGCACGCACAGTCACAGGGAGCACCGACGCTCATAAGTGTGCCAGAAGACATGGTCTTGCGTACACCAGGAGACTGGTGCTGTTTCAACCACGTTAAACCTGTCACACGTTAGTTTCATGCTGGAAACAACACGAGCTCACTTCTGCACCCACTCCATTCGCCAGACTGACTTTTGAAGAAGAAGGTCTGGATCGCATGTTTGACACCGTTGCGGAGATCCTGCATGAATCGCAGGAGACAGAACACATTTAAGAAGAAGGCAGGGAGCTCTGTTGCTGTGGAAACGTAGATACAAAAAGATCTTTTATGACCCCATTCTTCATGATACTTCAGAAATTCTGAATTTTTTCTATGTCTTGCTCAGGGACGTTAGAGGGACACGATGCTGGGACACGATGCTGGGACACGATGCTGGGACACGATGCTGGGACACGATGCTGGGACACGCATGACACCTCGTTAATTTGTAAAGGTTTATAGTTACAGTTCATGTTGGAGAAATGAGTGCGTTCCTCCACCCTCCTGTCTCTGCTCTCTCTCTCTGGTGAAATTAAAAGCTTTATTAAACTTTAATGTGACTGGTACAAAGTGCTCACACTGGAGACTGTTTCATACATGAATTACAGCAAACATCTCAATGCTTCAACACGTTCATCTGGAGCATCTACACACAGATACGCAGCAGCACGTGTCACTCGGCAGGAAAAATAAACACTGCATAACAGCAACAAAAGACTTTATAATTCTGAGAGATCAGACCTGATATTAAAAATCCGATCACAAGCAGACGGTGGTAAATAATGTCCAGGGTGAACAGGATCTGATCAGCAGCGTGGTGTGGGTGGAGATGAACAGGAGTTTAATATAAAATAACAATGTAGGAGTTAAATAAAACTTTTAATAGTGTTTTCCAGGCAGCTATTTTTGTTTATTGTGTAATAAAAGTTGATGGTGTGGTTTTAAAAGCGCTTCAGTTCATTGCTTTGTTTGGGTTTCGGTGTAATTGTGTTTAATGGTGAAGGTGGAGCTGGGTGGAGGTTCTCTTTCTACTCAACAACACTAGAAACTGATATTTATTCCCTCACACAATCTCCTTCTGATGAGTCCTGGAACAAGTGACAAGACACAACAAACCCTTGAGTTCAGTCTCGGACCTGCTCAATCTCCAGGTTATGAGATTTGGTTACATTAATTTTGGTTTTCATGTTTCACCTCAGGAGCTTCAGACTTCAGGAGGTTCTCAACCCAAAAGCAGGAACAAATAAAACACTAAGAAAATATTATTGTTGGAAATGCGAGAGCCTGAAATCATCATCACATCTCAGCAACCTCCAGCATTCAAATCTCCATCAATCTTCTTCTGAAAAACAGCGTGGTGAAGCTCCTGAGAAAAACACAGTAAACATGATAGCAACATGCAAATAAGCAAAGAGTAACACACACACATCTAAACTCCATCAGTCAGAACTTTCTTTCTGACTTTATCATCTCCAGAATCCCCAATTTGTCCACCTCCACCATTTGTCTTTTTCCATTTTCTTCTCAGTTTTGTCCATCATCTCAACACTCTTTAGTTCCTCCATCTTCTGTTTTTTCTTCACCTCATCTGTCTCCTCCAGCTGCTCTACACTAGAATCCTGCTGGACATCTGGCTTTAGCCTAGTCATGTTCTGGTCCACTCTAATGTTCTGCTGTAAGTTTATGGACCTGCAGGTCTCCTCCAAATCTCTGAGACAGGAAGCAGAAATGTCACAGGTGATCTTCTGGATGTGGTTTCTCAGTGAGGAGATCTCCATCTTCAGCTCCTCATTGGCCTGAAGAAGCATTTTCTGCATCATGTGTGAGTCTTCCAACATGATAAAAATCTTCGCCCAGCGCAATTTATTTCGACCTTCACAGGGACAAGGAGAAGCTGTTGCTGAAACACACACACACACACACACACACACACACACACACCCTGGTTGGAATCTCGCACCCAGGTTTATTGGGGAATTGCGTTTGCCACATGATTAATTATTGTGGCTGATTTTCCGTTTGTCTCCTGGAGAGAAGCAAAGACCAAAACACTGAAGTTTTATGTTGAAATAAAGACATTTTTTAATAAAAATATAATTATTCATTATAAAATGTAGTAAAATGTTAATACAGTACAGAAAGTAAAGAATGCAGTGACGTGTATTTTTAACTCCGCCTCTTTTTGACACTACTATACACTGTACAGTACATGTGCTCACTATAAACGTGATGAACTGTTTTTCCACTAATTTACACTAAAGTCATCTCGCTGTGTTCTGTGTGTGTTTAAAGTGTGTGGGAGGAGGATTTATGGGGTGTGTCGGTTCATCGTTTATAGCAGGGCGGTTTAAAAACTTCACTGCAATAAACTGCATATTAGTGTGTGTGTGTGTGTTTGTGTGTGTGTGTGTGTGTGTGTGTGTGTGTGTGTGTGTGTGTGTGTATTCATATATTCACATGCTGGAATCACTTTGTTTAATTGTTAATTTGTTCCTGGTTTAATAAAATACATTTGCTTTGTAAAAAGTCACTAAAAATCAACAAACTGCAGTTAAATAAATTTAAAACAAATTAC
Organism: Silurus asotus; assembly: GCA_024362625.1. Lineage (NCBI taxonomy): Eukaryota > Metazoa > Chordata > Actinopteri > Siluriformes > Siluridae > Silurus > Silurus asotus. The sequence goes on along the minus strand of MU579904.1, from coordinate 1,218,311 downwards.
TATTAATGCTTATAAACCCTTCAGGTCAGGATTCACTGTAAACACAATCAATATGAGCGACAGCATCAGTGAATAATAAACATTAATTACGTTTACAGACTGGATTATTCCCAGACCCCCAAACACAGACCCCCAAACCCAGACTGGATTAATCCTCTACCCCTAACCCAGTGTACAGGAGTGTGGAAGTGAAAGATGGAGCTGAAGGTGACTCACTCTGCTGTTGATCTCCGTCTTTGATGTCATTATCGGAGAACTCGTAATAATCCTCATAATTATAACCCAAGACGTTCCTGCAGAGAAGTGAGAACATCCAGAGGAGCAACAGAGCTTTACAAACACACATGCTACACAGTCACAGGGATCAGAGCTAACACACTCACACGCACACTTGCACACACACATATACACACACCTCTGTACTGAAACACTGCTGTACACACAGTGCAGTTCAGTGGACTTTTAAACCAGACATGGGCTTGGAGGAGGATCTCAGTGTGTGTGTGTGTGTGTGTGTGTGTGTGTGTGTGTGTGTGTGTGTGTGTGTGTGTGTAATAAGAGAGATCCTGGGGGGGGGTTCCCCCCTTAGTTCCTCTGCTGGATCCCCCTAAAGGTGAAGAAAGAGAGTGAAATATGAAACATGAGCCTTATCTTCGCTCTCTGGTCCTTCAGAGTCATCATTCATCACCATAAACCACTGACACAAGACATGAAGAGAGTGAGAGAGAGTGTATAAGTGTGTGTGTGTGTGTGTAGGAGTGTGTGTACGTGTGTGTGTGTGTGTGTGTGTGTGTGTGTGTGTGTGTGTGTGTGTGTGTGTGTGTGTGAGTGTGTGAGAGTGTGTGTCTGTGTGTGTGTGTGTGAGTGTGTGTGTGTGTGCGTGTGTGTGAGTGTGTGTGTGTGAGTGTGTGTGTGTGCCACATGTGAGAATGTCATTAGGAAGTTAAAGGTCAGAGGTCAGAAGTCCACCTGTATCACTGACACCCGTCTCTCTCTCCACTTCCTCTTGGCTGGAGCTCGAAATGATTTAGTCATCACATCATCAAACTCTCACATCGTCAAACGGCCACAGGCACGAAAGTGAGCAAGATCATGTTCAATGCATGGACCTGTCTGTCTGTCTGTCTGTCTGTCTGTCTGTCTGTCTGTCTGTCTGTCCATTCGTCTGTCTGTCTGTCCGTCTGTCTGTCTGTACATTTGTCTCTCCATCCGTCTGTCTGTCCATCCGTCTGTCTGCCTCTCCATCCGTCTGTCTGTCCATCTGTTTGTCTGTACATTTGCCTCTCCATCCGTCTGTCTGCCTCTCCATCCGTCTGTGTGTCCATCTGTCAGTCTGAGATCATGTTCACTCCATGGACCTGTCCAACATCATCTCTGCTTTCATCTGCCTCAAATACATTCAGCAGGGTTTCAGGTTTGCTCTCGCTGCTCAGGGAAGTCCAACACTGCAATCAGAGGTTTACACAGAAACTACAGGTATTTATTTTAAATCAAATTGAAAACTTTTGCCAAAAATGCATACAGACGCAACATTGTGTGCTTATTGACTGCATTTATTCCGTAGTGCTGCTGTTACAGAAAGAAAAAGATCCCTCAGGAGAAAGTCAGAGGTGATGGTGGTGAGGGAAAAACTCCCTGAGATGGTATGAGGAAGAAACCTTCAGAGGAACGAGACTCAGAAGGGAACCTCATCCTCATCCTCATCCTCATCCTCATCCTCGTCTGGGTGCCACCGCTTGTCCATTTTATTAAAGTTTCCTTATTGTGCAGGTTCTCAGCTGTTGACTGATGGAGACTCGGGTGTAAAACTGCTCATGGTGAATGTGGTCCTAAACCGTCAGTGCTGTACCACTGTACTCCTGTAATATCTTCATCCCAGAGGAGTTTACACGTCTCCCCGGTCACGTGCTGACGTGTGATTGTTAGAGAGAATAGAGAGGCTGAAGAGGGAACAAGTGTTTATATCTCCTGAAGGTGAGTGAGAACAGGAACTGACCTGTTATAAGCTGATTATAACTTAATAATAACAGATATAATCTGATAAAGTAGAGGAGGTTGTTGTTCAGGAACTGTAGCAACTCTATATTATTGGTTTAATTATAGAATGTGTTCAGTTTTTGTTTCAGAAACACTCCTGCAGTTACGTGAGTTCTCTGAGATCCTGAACTCTCGCGATACTTAGCGGGATTTTGAATTTAAACAGACTTGACATCATTTCCGCTTCGGTGTTGCCGAACTTCCGGGACGTAAAGTTTCCGTTGAGAGGAAGTTTATTGAGCGGTGTTTAGTTTTGCACACGGAGAGAATCAGCATGTTCCCCAGTGTGATTTCACCGAGACTGTGTGTTCAGAACCAGAACCAGACCCAGACCCAGACCCAGGCGGGGATTGTGGTCGGAGATGCGGTACATTCGGGAGTTTGGTTGGTCATAGACAGCTCTCTGGTGCCGGAGGAGAAGCGCCTGGAGACTCCTTCCATGCTGGACGGACTGGAGCTTCACAGCGAGACCGAGCTCAGGATTGTGGGCTGTGAACTGATCCAGTCCGCGGGGATTCTCCTCAGACTGCCTCAGGTTACCATACCGTCACTCTCATTTCACTTCACACGGAGGAGTTCCAGCGCCCCGGGCTAACGGAGGCTAACAGAGGCTAACTGCTAACTAACCAGGCTTTGTCTCATTCACTGTGTAGAGCTGTGAGGTTCAAAACCTGTACTGTTCCACACAAAACACCTCACATCCTCATCCTCCTTCTCATCTTCTCACATCCTCCTCACACCTTCTCACATCCTCCTCCTCCTCCTCCTCCTTACCTTCTCACATCCTCCTCACACCTTCTCACATCTTCCTCACCTTCTCACATCCTCCTCCTTCTCATCTTCTCACATCCTCCTCCTTACCTTCTCACATCCTCCCCCTCCTCCTCCTCCTTACCTTCTCACATCCTCCTCACACCTTCTCACATCTTCCTCACCTTCTCACATCCTCCTCCTTACCTTCTCACATCCTCCTCACACCTTCTCACATCCTCCTCCTCCTCCTCCTCCTTACCTTCTCACATCCTCCTCACACCTTCTCACATCTTCCTCACCTTCTCACATCCTCCTCCTTCTCATCTTCTCACATCCTCCTCCTTCTCATCTTCTCACATCCTCCTCCTTACCTTCTCACATCCTCCTCACACCTTCTCACATCCTCCTCCTCGTTACCATCTCACATCCTCCTCCTTCTTATCTTCTCACATCCTCCTCCTCACCATCTCACATCCTCCTCCTTCTCATCTTCTCACATCCTCCTCCTTACCTTCTCACATCCTCCTCACCCCTTCTCACATCCTCCTCCTCCTCATTATCTCACATCCTCCTCCTTCTTATCTTCTCACATCCTCCTCCTCACCATCTCACATCCTCCTCCCACCTTCTCACATCCTCCCCCTCCTCCTCCTCCTTACCTTCTCACATCCTCCTCACACCTTCTCACATCTTCCTCACCTTCTCACATCCTCCTCCTTCTCATCTTCTCACATCCTCCTCCTTCTCATCTTCTCACATCCTCCTCCTTCTCATCTTCTCACATCCTCCTCCTTACCTTCTCACATCCTCCTCACACCTTCTCACATCCTCCTCCTCGTTACCATCTCACATCCTCCTCCTTCTTATCTTCTCACATCCTCCTCCTCACCATCTCACATCCTCCTCCTTCTCATCTTCTCACATCCTCCTCCTCCTCCTCCTTACCTTCTCACATCCTCCTCACATCTTCCTCACCTTCTCTCATCCTCCTCCTTCTCACATCATCCTCACACCTTTACACCTGCTTTACTCTTCCTCTTACAGGTTGCCATGGCGACAGGACAGGTCCTCCTCCAGAGGTTCTTTTACTCCAAATCTTTCATCAAACACAACTTTGAGGTAAACCATAGACCCTGTAATGACATCATACCTCTCACACACACACTACACTAGTGACCCTGAGCTAAGTGTGTGTGTGTGTGTGTGTGTGTGTGTGTGTGTGTGTGTGTGTGTCAGATCGTGGCAATGGCATGTGTGAATCTCGCCTCTAAGATTGAGGAGTGTCCGAGGAGAGTCCGTGACGTCATCAACGTGTTCCATCACCTGAAGCAGGGAAGAAGAAAAAGGTTCTTCATCATCTTAATTATATTCATCCTCATGCTCCACTTAGTGTCAGTGGGAAACTGAAGGAATAACTGTGTGTGTGTGTGTGTGTGTGTGTGTGTGTGTGTGTGTGTGTTAGGAGTGCTCCACTGTACCTGGATCAGAATTACATCAACACTAAGAACCAGGTGATCAAAGCTGAACGTCGTGTGCTGAAGGAGCTCGGCTTCTGCGTTCATGTCAAACACCCACACAAGGTACCATTCCAGAGAACAGGTTCTCTCACACAGCAGGAACCTTCACCACTGTCCAAAGTTCTGATGGGGGTATTTTGTGTGTGTGTGTGTGTGTGTGTGTGTGTAGATGATTGTGATGTACCTGCAGGTGTTGGAGTGTGAGAAGAATCAGACTCTGGTGCAGACGGCCTGGTGGGTGGAGATCTGTGTAATTACACACACATTAATGCAGTGCTGGATGAAGATGTTTAGATGTTACATCACACCTAAGTGTAGAGGAAACACCTCCAGGGAAAAAAAGAAAAATCAGTGTTTTATTCATCCAGAAGATCCTGAGGAAGAAAACAGGAGCTCGGTGTAACGTGGTGTAACATCAACACATGCGGCCTGAGTCCAGATCAATAGATGTTTAAGGGGGAAGGGGCGGAGCTTCCAGCTGTTAATACAGGTGTGTAGTTAATGAAGGGGTGGAGTCTCCAGGTGATGTTAAAGACTCACCCAGCTGTGGATGGTCTTCAGGTGTTAGTTATGAGGATTAGGTGGGTGGACCCAGTGGACGTGTGAGCTCACGTGCAGGATGGGAAACGTTTTTGTACACAGGGTTCAGGAGTGTTCATGCTGCGTTACAGGAACTACATGAACGACGCACTCAGAACAGACGCGTTCGTGAGGTTCGAACCGGAGACCATCGCGTGTGCCTGTATCTACCTGGCTGCTCGAGCTCTGCAGGTGAAGACACACACACACACACACACACACACACACACACACACACACTAACTACTGTGAGATCTTTACACACATTGAGTAAAGACCAGAAATCCTAGTGACATGTATTGAGTCTGTCTGTGTGTGTGTGTGTGTGTGTGTGTGTGTGTGTGTGTGTGTGTGTGGGGTCAGATTCCTCTCCCTACGAAGCCACACTGGTTCCTCCTGTTTGGCGCGTCAGAGTCGGATATCAGGGAAATCTGCGTCAGCACGCTGAAGCTCTACGCCAGGAGTAAGGTGTGTTATTAATGAATTACACACACACACACACACACACACACCTATCTATGCTGCAACCAAGGGGCGGGGCTTAGCAGTGGGTGGAACATGGTCACACCCACTAACACTTTGTGTAAGAGGGTGTGAATACATTTGTAGAGGAGTAGTATAGATCCAGATGTTCAGTGCACTCATACAGTACAGAACAATATAAACTTTCCAGAACACACACACACACACACACACACACACTTTACAATCCAGAAAATACACTTTATTACATTTATATGAATGATGTCTGTTCAGTAAGAGATGATCGTGTGTGTGTGTGTGTGTGTGTGTGTCTCACAGCCGGATGTTGCCGAGTTGGAGAAGGAGGTGGAGAAGAGAAAGGCACATCTGGAGGAGGAGAAGCTGAAGGTGAAGGGAGTGAACTACAGCCTGACTCCAGCTCTCAACCACACCAACACCTTCTCTCCTGCTTCTAAACCTGGTGTGTGTGTGTGTGTGTGTGTTGTGTTTATGGAACACCAGACGTTTGTGTGATGTGTAATAAACACACACATTCCCGTGTGCTCAGGTTCTCCAGGGGAGATGAAGACAGAAGAAAACGGGAAACAGGTGAAAGAGGAGCAGCACCTGAAGTCCAGAAGCCCCATCAGCAGGTGTGTGTGTGTGTGTGTGTGTGTGTGTGTGTGTGTGTGTGTGTAAGACCAGGATTTATAGATTTACTGTATACATGGTAATCGTGTGTGTGTGTGTGTGTGTGTGTGTGTGTTTTCACAGTATGAAAAAGGAGGAGAGTGGAGTTGTGCAGAATGGTCACACTGCCTCCAGGGGGCGCTCTGCATCCCCCTCCCCTCACGCACGGTAAGTCGGTTACCATGGAGACGTTGGGGTGGGAGTGGTTATTTTCTGTCATTAATATGGGTCTGTTTTTCGCCTCAGTCGGAGTCACTCAGGAACCTACAGTTCTCCCGGCAGCCACAGCCCGTCACCACGGCAACGCCCAAGCCAAAGGTCACCGCAAGGTCGGCGGGATCAGAGCCACCACAGGGACGGGGGGAGCCGCTCCAGTAGCGACTCGCGGGGCCGTCACCGCGACGACGGGAAACGAAGGGTCGAGCACTGGGCGAGGAGAGACCGGGATCGGTCACGTGATCATGAGAGGTCACATTCTCACGGGCATAAACACAAGAGCGGAGCACGCTCGTCACATTCCCGCCACCGTAGGTGAACTTTGTCTCACAGGATTCTGATTGGCTAATTTAGGGAACCAGTAAGAATATAGAGGAGGTGGGGTTTCGAACAGAAGACGGGATTTAATTGGCTGGAATCTACACCAGTCAGAACCTGCAGCGCTATTGGCTAACATTTGTCTTACAGCTAACATCACAGATAGGGCTGGGAGATGTGACCCCCCCGACTGGACTCCCCACCACCACCACCACCACCCACCCACACACACACACGCGCGCACACACACACACACCACAACCAAATTGGCTGCCTATGTACCTAATCCATAACTCCACCCCTTGTGTATTTTCACTGGTTGTTGTAGCCAATTAAAATCCTTTCAGCCTCGAGACGTGTCTTCTGGTGGATGGAGCTTCGTTTTGAAATGTGGAACTGTTACAGAGCCTATTGGAGGACGATGAGGACTTCCTGTCCTGTCCAGTGGCATGCTGGGAATGCAGGAGGCGGGGCTTAGTCATTACAGAGCTTCATATTGAAGAGCTAAATTTGTGCCTTTTTATATTCTTTTATCTGTCAGACTTGAAAATGCACACAAGTGTATCGAGGAAGTGTGTGTGTGTGTGTGTGTGTGTGTGTGAGCCAGATGTGTGGTGATAGAGCACAGCTGGATTTCTGCACTCTATCCTTCACACTGCATCACTTTTATATCACATGCATTATGTTTGTACCTTTTGATAAGGTTTTTTGTTTTAATAAAAGGTTTCTCGCTCGAGTCAGAGCCGTGCAGTGTTGTGGGTTCTTCAGGTGTAAACATGATGATGATGATGATGATGAAGTCACTCAGCCTGGGTGCTGGAGGTGGTGCTGCTGCTGCTGGTGGTGGTGGTGGTGATCCTGCGGATGTGTGTGTAGGACTTCCTGAGCGTGACGCTGCCGTGGTGGGAGACTCCCCGAGGCAGCACACACTCCTCCGTCAGCGTGTTCTTGTCCGGGTCCCAGCAGAGAACCGTGCCGATGACGGTGTTCTTGTCGTCCCTCCCTCCGGTGATGAAGAGTTTATTACAGCATGCTGAGAGACCGCAACTCGCTCGCTCACTGTCCAGCTGAGTGACCATCGTCCACACGTCCTTGCCTGGACTGTAGCTAAACAACGCCTTCATTGCCCCGCCTACAGGCCGAGAAGGGGAGGAGTCAGACAGGAAATGTTAGTAGGGGATAGAGAGTGAGACGGATTTGTAATAAAGAGGGAAAAAACCAGCAGGAGTTGTAATAAACGAGTGAATTTGAGAGGCGGCTGCTTTACCCACGACGTAGATGACGTCTCTGAACGTTACGGCGTTGGTGCATTTCGCTTCCACAGGCATCGCGCTTTTTAACGTCCATTTATTGGTCGCCGTGTCGAAACACTGCAGGCTGTTGGTGGCGAGTTTCCCATTCGGTCCTCCTCCGATAACGAAGATGCAACTTCTGTAACTCGCGGCAGAAAACGAGCTGACTGCGAGGAGCAGAGGAGCCGCCTGAGGGGGACGAGCCAGATCAGTTATTCACACACTGACCTCTAAATGACCTTAACCTCAATCTGCTCTTCACTATGAATCACCTCTGACCAGCTGTTGTGAAAGGGATCGTACACCTCCACGCTGCTGAGTCTCTGAGCCCCATCGAAGCCCCCCATGGCGTACACCTTCCCCCCCGAAACCGCCATCTTGTGTCTCCAGCGTCCCGTGCTCAGGTAGTCCACCTGGATCCACTTGTTCAGGGACGCGTTATACTTCCACACGTCGTGCTGCGTCTCTTTTCCACCTGAGGAACGAGGGGAGTTTAGAAACACATGGCAGGTTTGGATTGGAACACAGCCTGTTCTTTCTGCTCTCTGACCTGAGAGGTACACTTCGTTACGGAAGGTAACGCAAGCGAACTCCACCCACTTCCTGCTTTCGCTCTCAGGCTCTGTGTCTGTGCCTGGAAGCTTGGCCACCTCCAGACGGCTCCTGCGCAGGGGGTCCAGACACGTCACTTCCGAGACGAACTTCTCATCTTTAGTGCAGCCTCCAATGATCACAAACACCTCCGACTGGTGCTGATGCAGGCGGGGCTTAGTGCGCTCAGAAATCACCTAAATACACACACAGAGGCGGGGCTTAGTGCACTCTGGACTCACCTGTACATGACCTACAGTGTGTACACATACATATGTGTGTGTGTGTGTGTGTGTGAAGCCCACCTCAGTCCCAGACAAGTGATAAGCTCGAGCCTCCTGCAGCAGAGGGAAAGCCTGTGTGCAGGAGCGGATCATGGCGTTGCTCTCCACCTTCTCCAGGAAGTAGCAGGGTTCCAACAGCGGCAGTCTGACGTGAGCGAGAACCTGGGCCAGCGAGGGCAGGCGCTCGTCAGGACATGCCTTCACCCATCGAATCACTGCCTCAAACACACACTCCTCATTGCTCACAGCCAGCTCGTCATTTCTCAGCAGCTCCATCAGCACCTCCAGCGGCAACTCCAGCATCTCCTCGTGCTCCACCACGTGCCCGAAGTTCTGCATGATGTAGTTCTGCACACGGCTCTTCAGCTCCTCCAGGGAGTGTGTGTCGGCCAGCCTCAGAACCCCGACACAGTTCTCCGGGTGGAGCGACTCGGACAGGAAATGCGAACACGCCTCCATCACCCGTGGGAACTGCAGATCAACACCGTGGGTGAAGCGCCGATCATCAATACATCAATCATTCTGATCAGAGAAAAAACTAAAACAAATCCACACTAATAATAATCACTATACGAGTTGGTTATCAAAATGTTTTGAGATTCGCGCACCAAAGTTTCGGTCGCTTTCTCCTAATGTCGTCCCTCAGACGCCTTCAAACCTGGCAGTAGAACCCGCTAGTGACGGTGTGGCCCCTGGGGACGAATCCTTCATGCACAATACAGTAAATGTGGAAAAAGAGGTACGAGTTCACTTGGTGGCGCTGCCTCGCCTTTTTAAGTGAGGGAGATTATGGGCTCTTCTGCTGTGAAGACTTCATCTCAGCGTCGTACAAGTCCACCCGAGTTTCATCACCGGTAACGATCCTCCACCACACGCTAATGGACTTCAGGGCAAACCGACCGGGTTTTCCTTCTGCTCCTGGATCAACAATCTACGGGAAAAACACGGCAGCGACACGGCCCACGTACAAATCCCACGTGAGGATCACCTGCACTGTTCTGTATCACACACACCAACAGCAGAAATGATTAGGGGTTGATCTTTGGAGGTCTTCCTGATCTCGTCATCTTAAAGTGATGTTCTTCTGCTCTGGAAGCGTGAGTGCCACTCAAAACATGACTCATTGCGGCGGCGCCGTATGTCAAGAGTTGAAGGTCTCTGTGGCAATTTACTGTTTCTAACTCTCTGTCTGGGATAAAATAGCAGATGGAGTCAGAACAGCACCAGACGCACGGCTCCTGATCTACACATTATGAAGGTCGGTGCTCCCTGTGACTGTGCGTGCAGCCTCGTGCTGCCATCTGTTGGCGTGTTACAAAACTAGACTCAAAACCTTTTAATATCACCTCATAATTTACTGAATATTGAACAGTGGCGGAAGAAAAAACTCACACATCTGCAAAATACATGAGAATCTCACACACACCCACACACACACACACACACACACACACACACACACACACGCACTAAACCCACTATTAACTCTCTCACACACACACAACACACTATTAACTCTCACTCACACACACACACACACACACACACACACACACACACACGCACTAAACACACAACACACTATTAACTCTCTCTCACACACACACACCCACACCCACACAACCACACCCACGCACACGCACTAAACCCACTATTAACTCTCTCACACACACACAACACACTATTAACTCTCTTTCACACACACACACACCATAATCCTACCCCACAGTAATCTCTCTCTCTCTCTCACACACACACACACACACATTCAACACACTATTAACTAACACACACACACACACACACAGCAGGTCTCACACACCTGGAAGAGACTGGCTGCCTCCAGGGTTTTCTGGACGTTGTCTTTAGTGATATGGACTCTGCTGGTGTAGATGTAGTCCAGCAGCATCTTCATGTCTTCTGCATCAATTCCCTGAATGTTCACGCACTCTTCATATTTCTCTCTTAGGTCTGTACAGAACATCGTCCTGAAACCCACAGAACATCCACGTCTCACACTAACTCATCTGATTACACACTGCAGGGTGAGGATCACTTCACCCTAACACACTTCTCTCTGAACACACACACACGCACACACACACACATACGTAACATCGCCATACATAAACTATCCAGATGTGTGTGACATGTCGTGGTCTCTACACTGAATGTGTGGAGGTGTGAGATCTTACAAAGTTTCTGAAACTCAAGCTGATGTCATTAGGAGTGTTTCATGTCTCCACACTGTTCCATGCTGATGTGATGTTTCCGAATGAGGTGGTGATTCAGGACACACACACACTCTGACTCACCTGAAGTACAGGCTGGTGGCAGCGAGGACGGCTCTGTGGCAGGGGAACTTCTCCTCCTGAACGCTGAGGATCACATCGGTGAGGCAGTGGTCCAGACGCAGGCCCTGGAGCTCAGTGTGGATCTTCCCTGCCAACCTGGAGTCATTAAAGATCACGCTCTCGTCATCCAGCCTCTCCTGAAGGGAGATATTCAGCAGTCCAGCAGCTCCTGAATTTTCAGAGTGCACAGGAGAGTCTGAGCTTTTCTCCACAGTGTCCATTTGTTTTCCTGGTTCCTGCTCAGAGGAACTGTGTGAGGTGGGCACCACGGTGCTATGGCTCCGAGAGACAACAATATTGTGTTTAACTGTGTGATCTGAGCGCCAATGTGTTTCAGCTTCTGCACTGCTTCCTGTTCTCAGTTTAGAGATCAGGTGCAAAAACAGGAAGTTTTGAAACTTCTCAAATCTGCACAAACCACACACACACACACACACACACACACACACACACACACTGAAAGCAGACTTCTGAAAACTTCCCTCAACAGTCACTGTTCATGCTTCATGACTCTACAGATTACAGCTGGAGTCCAAAACTTCTCTTTCTGATGATAAAAGTGGGGTTTTTGTGAGTTAGCACGTTGTTAGCATCATTACTGCACTATTAAAATCCACCTGCAGGGGTCACTCTACTCCATAGAATTATAGTAATTATATATAATAATAATAATAATAATAATAATAATAATACACCAGAAATCCCCTGAGCCTCATTATAAACACCAATCATCATAAATATGTATTCATATGCAAATTAGGAAACGCCTCCATCCCACTCCTGTTTAGCTGTTTTAGTTTTAGAGCTGAACTCATCTGTCAAAATCCACTGCAGTGTTTCCATGACAACCATCACTGCCTTATTATTTAATCTTCTAATATTTATTCGATGTGAAAAGGTTCTGCATGGTGATTGGACAGGAGCTGGTGATTGGTAGCAGAGGTGGAAACTAACAAATTACATTACCTTTGTGTTCCTGTGAGCGAGATTTTATTTGTTTATTACTACTTTTTGAGGTAGTTTTCAAAATCTGTAATTTGACGCTTACTTCAGTATGTTTTGTTTGACGTTTTGTTCTTAACTACAGTTTAAATCATATGTAACTGAGGCAATAAATAAATAACGAATGCAAGCGGGGGGAAAAACGTGCCCCAATAACGCTAACGCTAACCCGCGAATTCTAGCTGGTAAACAAACACACTAAACTCACAGGAAGGAAAGATGGAGACGGAGAAGACACATGGCGTTAAATTCTTCCGAAACAAAAGCCACTTTATTATGCAGTGTGAACTGTGTTTTCCCAAAGCAGCTGAACTGGCAGTTTATAAACTCTCTATTAAACCTGCACAAGCATGAAGACGTCACTTCGTAACTAAACATGACATTCTTGTTGTTCTGTTGTGTTGCGTCAGTGCGCGACTTCGCTAACGCAGATTAGCATCATGTGGATGAAAAGTGTTCGATTTTACAGTTGGTCTGCTGATGGTGCATTAGATTGGAACATCTCTGTATAACCAATCACACATTTTTGTTGAGAATGCAGTGTCCAATCAGAGCGCTTTCATTCGTCACTGTGGAAAACTCGCGTGCGCTCGCTGTCTGCGAACCCTAACCCTCACCCTCAGTCTGCATTTATCATCATTAATAACAGATTCTCTTTGTTTCGCTGTAAAGTGTATGATTGACATTAAACCCGTGTCGTCTGTAGTGTTGTTCATTTGTTAAGGTGTTCCTTCACTTAAAAACAGCTCATTTGAGATTGCTGCCTCTGATGAACAGTGCAGGGCGAGACACACTCGTTTCCATAGCAACGCCTCTTTCGGTGTGGTGTGTAGTTTATGTAGGTTGTGAGGAAGGAGTCTGCAGTGTCAGCACTTTTAACACTCAGAGGAAACCATGTAACTGAGTTTTCCCACAACTACAGGACTGAGGGGCGGAGCTTATCACACTGTCTCCATGAATGTGTGTGTGTGTGTGTGTGTGTGTGTGTGTGTTACTCACTGTTTACAGCAAAACAAAGACAACATTAATACCACAGTCACGCTGAAGTACAGATTCAGACTACAGTCTGTTACAGTAACACACCTGATGTCCCACTGTACCTAAAAGCTCACACACTTCCCTCTGACCAAATAAACACACACACACACACACACACACACACACACACACATTTCATCCATGTCTTTTTTAATAATTTAGAACAGTGGCTCTGAATCAGTTTGATGAATATATTTATATAAAAAGAAATTTATGTAGAAAAGAAAACCACTGGGGTGTGTGTGTGTGTGTGTGTGTGTGTGTGTGTGTGTGTGTGTGTGTGTGTGTGTGTGTGTGTATAAAAATGTTTAGGCAACAGCGTTTCACCTGCAGGCATCAGATCATCAGTTACAAGCATCAAATATAATCACATAAATATAAAGACATGCCCCTGAGTCCCTGCCCCACAATTCCCTCTCGCTCTCACACACACACACACACACACACACACACACACACACACACACACACACACACACACACACACACACACAGCCTACAAAAGAAAAAGAAAAAGAAGAAAGAAAAAAAGCATCCACACAGAACACTGAGAGATGAAATATGTTACAGAGGGTGAGATGATACGGAGGCCCAGAGAGGACACATCACACCTCAACAACAACAACAACACTTTTGTGACTTTATAGAAAGAAAAAAATAATAATACAAAAAGAGAATTATTACATGTGGTACAGACACTCAGATGGATCTGGTGTAACCGTGGCAACTGTGGTGATGATAAATAACAAAAATGCTGATATAAAAATACAAGTGATTTATTTGGATGTAATAATCTTACAGTCTGAGTTTCTGAATCTCCATGTTGGTGTTTCTAAAATACTGAAAGAAAAACCTTTTAAATTTGGAAGGGGAATCTTACTCTTACACACACACACACACACACACACACACACACACAAAGAGAAAGCTGCACTCCTGCTTCTGATTGGATGATTGTATTGTTGATTACAGTGACCACGCTGGTGGTGTGTAAAAGTGGGCGGGAACATAATCACTGAGGCGAGAAATAGAGATCTTTACTTTACACACATTATACGCACAGTGGGTGTGGCCAACAAGTTTCCAGCCAATGGGAGTGAGGGGAGGTATTACAGTTTCTTATTTAGATGTATACTAACTCTCAAGGAAAGCGCCCCCTGCTGGCTATACAGGGTAAAACTGTTCTAGCCTGGGGTATTTGTTGTCCTGGTGACCTGCACGTGTGTATTAGTGATTACCAGGCCGTGTTTAAACGTTTAGCCTAATTCACCATCAGAACATTTCCCCCTCTGCTGATAGCATAAAAAAAGTAGAAAAAACTCACCAGCCTCTAACACACACACACACACACACACACACACAGCTGAGTACACCTAATAACTTTAATAACAATAAAAAAAACAAAAGATGTGTGTGTTTCCATGGCAACAAACACACACATAGTGTGTGCTAGGAGGACACGCTCACATCTGATCATGTGAGCGGTTTGGTTGATTTTGTATACATTTGATAAGGCGCACACACTCGCTCGCGCACACACTCGCTCGCACACACACTCACTCGCTCGCACACACACTCGCTCGCACACACACTCGCTCGCACACAGTGGGGTGAGGGGTGTGTCCAGGGTTAGCGGCTGCTCTTCATGGCCTCCTTGGCAGCGAGGATAAGGGGGGTGAGGCTGGACAGAGGCTTCGCTACCTTCAGGAACGGGTGCTGAGGATGAACGTCACCAGACACGTGTTAACTAGTGTGTACAGTGTGTGTAGATACGGAGTGTGTGGGTGGGTGTGTGTGTGTCTACTGACCTGCAGTAGCTCTTTTCCGCTCCCTCTCTTGTCCACGTCCATCTCCAGAGAGCGGTTGAGGAAATCTCTGAAGGTGGGTGAGAGCTTCTCAGGGCTCTGCAGCTCAGGGGTTCCGTTAGTGGCAATGAGGTACAGGGCCTGGAGGAGGAACCAGCAAGTGTGAGTGACCTGTTCATATTCATGTCACACACTCCTGTTGATCTCACTCAAAGGTGGAGCTTCAGTGGAACAGGATCATACAATCATGTGACACCATAAGTCTGCTTCAATACACTCAAACACCAAATCACATATAAAATAATGAGTGTGTGTGTGTGTGTGTGTGTGTGTGTGTGTGTGTACATACCCTCAGTGGGTTCTCGTTGAGATAAGGAGGTTCTCCCTCCACCATCTCTATAGCCATGATGCCCAGAGACCAGATGTCCACTTTGGGTCCGTACGCTTTGCGGGTCACCACCTCAGGGGCCATCCAGTAAGGCGTTCCCACCATCGTATTCCGCTTACTCTGCTCCGGGGTGATCTGAGCGCAGAACCCGAAATCAGCTGCACACACACACACACACACACACACACGTCAGAGAAACAGCGTAAGAAGTCCTCTTATAATATCACAAGTTTGTATGAATCTATAAGTGAGGTCAGGGGTTTGGAGGTTTATGGTAACCGAAGTCTAATGATACCTGCTACATACATAACCAGCACCTTGACTTTAATAGGCATAGTGGGTAGGGATTAGTGTGTAACGTATAATATAGGGTGGAGGGGGTAGGGTATAGGTATAGGGTAGGGTGGAGGGTATAGGGGGTATGGTATAGGGTATAGGGTGGAGGGTATAGGGTAGGGTGAAGGGGGTATAGGTATAGGGTAGGGTGGAGGGTATAGGGTAGGGTGGAGGGTATAGGGTATAGGGTGGAGGGGGTAGGGTATAGGTATAGGGTAGGCTGGAGGGTATAGGGTATAGGGTGGAGGGGGTATGGTATAGGTATAGGGTGGAGGGGGTAGGGTATAGGGTAGGGTGGAGGGTATAGGGTGGAGGGTATAGGGGGTATGGTATAGGGTATAGGGTGGAGGGTATAGGGTAGGGTGAAGGGTATAGGGTGAAGGGGGTATGGTATAGGTATAGGGTAGGGTGGAGGGTATAGGGTAGGGTGGAGGGTATAGGGTATAGGGTGAAGGGGGTATGGTATAGGTATAGGGTAGGGTGGAGGGTATAAGATAGGGTGGAGGGTATAGGGTGGAGGGTATAGGGTATAGGGTGGAGGGGGTATGGTATAGGTATAGGGTGGAGGGGGTAGGGTATAGGTATAGGGTAGGGTGGAGGGTATAGGGGGTATGGTATAGGGTATAGGGTGGAGGGTATAGGGTAGGGTGAAGGGTATAGGGTGAAGGGGGTATGGTATAGGTATAGGGTAGGGTATAGGGTAGGGTGGAGGGTATAGGGTGAAGGGGGTATGGTATAGGTATAGGGTAGGGTGGAGGGTATAAGATAGGGTGGAGGGTATAGGGTATAGGGTGGAGGGTATAGGGGGTAGGGTGGAGGGTATAGGGTAGGGTGGAGGGGGTATGGTATAGGTATAGGGTGGAGGGTATAGGGTAGGGTGGAGGGGATAGGGGATAGGGTGGAGGGGGTATGGTATAGGGTATAGGGTGGAGGGGGTATGGTATAGGTATAGGGTGGAGGGTATAGGGTAGGGTGGAGGGTATAGGGTATAGGGTGAAGGGGGTATGGTATAGGTAAAGGGTAGGGTGGAGGGTATAAGATAGGGTGGAGGGTATAGGGTGGAGGGTGGTGGGTATAGGGTGGAGGGTATAGGGTGGAGGCTATAGGGTGGAGGGGGTAGGGTGGAGCGGGTATGGTATAGGTATAGGGTATAGGGTGGAGGGGTTATGGTATAGGTATAGGGTGGAGGGAATAGGGTGGAGAGGGTAGGGTATGGGTATAGGGTCGAGGGTATAGGGTGGAGGGAATAGGGTGGAGAGGGTAGGGTATGGGTATAGGGTGGAGGGTATAGGGTATAGGGTGGAGGGTATAGGGTATAGGGTGGAGGGTATAGGGTGGAGGGTATAGGGTGTACTCACTGAGTTTAACAGAGCCGTCCATGCCCAGCAGTACGTTGTCACTCTTGATGTCTCTGTGGATCACCTGATTGGCGTGAAGGAACTCAAGCGCCTGCAGACACTGTACACAGCACACAAAGCGTTAATTACTCAATTATTACACGAGTGTGTGTGTGTGTGTGTGTGTGTGTGTGTGTGTTACGAGAGAACAATCAAAACCTCTCGGCACACAGCAGCGATCTGAGCTTCATCCATACACGTCTCTGTAACAACGTCAGTCAGAGAACCACCAGCTAAATACTCCATCACCACAAACAACTCCTCCCCCACCAGGAAACTACACACACACACACACACACACACACACACACACACACACACAGAAAGAACACATACACTTATAGTGAGTGAACACTGAAGAACTGTGTGAAGGCAGGTGTGGTGTTGGGGAGGTTTGGTGTAAGGTGTGTTGGGGCAGGTGTATGGGGCCATTAGTAAACTCACCTGTCTAAGAAGTTGACGATGTTGGGATTCTTTAGCTCTTTCATCACCAGAATCTCATTAATGATCAGCTCCTTCTTCGGCTGCTTCTGCAAATTAATCTGCTTTATAGCCACCTGTAGAGACACACACACACACACACACACACACACACACACACACACACACACACACACAGAGAGAGAGAGAGAGAGCCCTGAGTTCAAAACAACTAATGTACAGGTAAATCATTCCGAAAATGTAGCTAACTCACCTCCTGTCCTGTAGCAACGTCAATGGCAGTAAACACAGTACCGGACGCACTGAGAACACACACACACACACACACACACACACACACACACACACACACACACACACACACACACATTATACACTGCACCAATGTAATAATTCTGCATCAGTATTACAGATTCCAGAGTTGAAGCTCTAACACAGAACAAACACACTCCTGGTGCACTTTAGTGTGAGTGTGTGTGTGTGTGTGTGTGTGTGTGTGTGTGTGTGTGTGAGAAAGAATGAAGTCAGTAGAGTAAAATAAACACCAGCTCTCACCCCTGTCCGATTTTCTCGTATCGTGTGTATTTCTTCTTCGGGTCTCCAATACTCACTATCGTCCCTGTACATACAAGAAAGAGTGTGACCTCAAAAGACACGCCCACTTACATCACCATCATCATACACACACACACACACACACATATATATGTCACACTCGTACTTAGTTTCTCCATGATCTCCTCATCAGTCATCTTCCCTTTTCCTTTCTTCGCTTTATCTGCAGATTTAGAGACATCTGGAGGAGGAAGAGGGTCGATCATGGAAGGACGAGTGAGAACCTGAACGATGAGAACCACACACAGAACCACACCCAGGGGTTAGAACTGGACCTTCAGGGAGACTGATGCGGGACAGAGCCCGTGTTTGTGATGCGTGCGGGACAGAGCCCGTGTGTGTGATGCGTGCGGGACAGAGCCCGTGTTTGTGATGCGTGCGGGACAGAGCCCGTGTGTGTGAACACTCACTGATTTGGTGTGTTCAGGTCGAGGAGCCACCACAGGGGGTGGAGCTTCATCATCATCATCCTCTAAATCATCTTTACCACCACCAGGTGCCGGTTCTGACCCCTTCTTCCCCAGGGGAACGTCCTTATCTGAGAAACAGCAGAGACTGAGATCTGAGGAGCTAAGTGAGACAGGTAATCTGAGGAGCTGAGTGAGACAGCTGGAGCTGAGTGAGACAGGTAATGTGAGGAGCTGAGTGAGACAGCTTGAGCTGAGTGAGACAGCTGGAGCTGAGTGAGACAGCTGGAGCTGAGTGAGACAGCTGGAGCTGAGTGAGACAGGTAATGTGAGGAGCTGAGTGAGACAGCTTGAGCTGAGTGAAATGTGAGGAGCTGAGTGAGACAGCTGGAGCTGAGTGAGACAGCTGGAGCTGAGTGAGACAGCTGGAGCTGAGTGAGACAGCTGGAGCTAAGAGAGACAGCTGGAGCCGAGTGAGACAGCTGGAGCTAAGAGGGACAGCTGGGGCTGAGGAGCTGAGTGAGACAGCTGGAGCTGAGTGAGACAGCTGGAGCTGAGGAGCTGAGTGAGACAGCTGGAGCTGAGAGAGACAGCTGGAGCTGAGGAGCTGAGTGAGACAGCTGGAGCTGAGGAGCTGAGTGAGACAGCTGGAGCTGAGTGAGACAGCTGGAGCTGAGTGAGACAGCTGGAGCTGAGAGAGACAGCTAATCTGAGGAGCTGAGAGAGACAGCTGGAGCTGAGAGAGACAGCTAATCTGAGGAGCTGAGAGAGACAGCTGGAGCTGAGTGAGACAGCTGTAACTAAGAGAGACAGCTGGAGCTGGGTGAGACAGCTGGAGCTGAGTGAGACAGCTGGAGCTAAGAGAGACAGCTGGAGCTGAGGAGCTGAGTGAGACAGCTGGAGCTGAGGAGCTGAGTGAGACAGCTGGAGCTAAGGAGCTGAGTGAGACAGCTGGAGCTGAGTGAGACAGCTGGAGCTGAGTGAGACAGCTAATCTGAGGAGCTGAGTGAGACAGCTGGAGCTGAGAGAGACAGCTGGAGCTGAGAGAGACAGCTGGAGCTGAGTGAGACAGCTGACCTGTGAAGCTGAGGTATTTCTGCTTCCCATTTCCAGTTGAGTCGTAGAACTTGAGAACATCGAGGACAGCCTGTGGGTTCTTCTTCTGCTCGGACTTGGTGATGTTGGAGGTCTGGAGGAGCCGAGCCCACTGCTCTGGCATTCCCTAACCAGCCCCAGACAGACAGACAGACAGACAGACAGAAAAGTCAGTTTCACTTACAGTATGAACACGTGTGTGTGTGTGTGTGTGTGTGTGTGTGTGTGTGTGTGTGTGTGTGCGTGACTCACAGTAAACTCGCCCGTCACTGCATCAAACCCGACGTGAATTGTGTGCTCAAAGTCTGAGGGATGTGAAATCTCCGGTCTCTCCTTATCTTTATCCTTACGTTTCCCTGCTGTCAGGTTGAAAATAGAGAGAGAGAGAGAGAGAGAGAGAGAGAGAGAGAGAGAGAGAGAGTGTTTATACTAAAACTCTAGAATTCTAAAAAGAAAGTATTGAGGAGATATGATTCAGGACACAGCCTAATAATGGTTGATTTGATGTTTGGAACAGAGCCATAGGGCAGTCTGAGCCCTGGTGCATGCTGGGTAGTGTGGTGGCTCTGACCTTTCTCTGCAGAGAAGATGGAGTAGATCCCTTTGCGTGTTTTCTTCTCCTCAGGGACGGACGGCAGAGGTTTGGGGACGCCGTCTTTACTACTGCTGCTCATCCTGACTGGGGGGGCGGGGGGTTTATCGTCCAACTCTCCGTTATCACACATCACACACACACACACAGTCACAGGGCTTCACACGGCAACCTGCAGGGGGCAGCACAGAGGGTATATTTCTTTATTACAGTCACAATATCAATCACACACAACGAAATGTGCAGTAATTACAGTATAATGCTGTGTGTGTGTGTGTGTGTGTGATTATCGGGTGTCAGCAGGTCAGCATGTTTCAGCGTGTATCTCCTGGAGTGAGATGATGGACAGGAGAACAGACGGGTGGGTCGCTCTTGTCTATCACATGCTCATCCTCCAACTACACGCCCATATATGGTCAAATCCTTTCTCACTTCATGAAGAACATTCCAACAAATCAAAAACACCACAACCACAAACTTCCTGTTTCTGCACTCTCACTGATTTCACACATGTGCACACACCACACACACGCGCACAGAAACGCATGTGCACGTAGCAGAAGCGCTGCGGTGATGCACTTCAGTTACCTGATATGGAAATAAAAGCGTCTGGAGATAAAGCAGCTGGAAACACTCGTCTCTTCATCACTCACTCCATCAACTTACAGTTACAGCATTACTTCTGTTACAGAATCCACACAAACACTCACATCACGATTACACTCATTTAGAGTCCATGTGTGTGACCAATCAGAAAGCACGTGTCTCCATGCTCAGCTGCTCCACTAACACCCCGACGGCCATGTTGGAATGTGAACTGTTCAACTTTATACCAATAATCAACATCATCACAAACATCACAATCATCACCATCATCACAATCATCACCATCATCACGATTATATCACACCAAACACATGTCCTACACACAACACTGATCATTACACACACACACACACAAATGTCCACTGCAGATCATCACACAGAACAAAAATAACAAACACAACCGAACACACACACACACACACACACACACAGAGAGAGAGAAAGAGAGAGAGAGATCTTACCCTTACTGCAGTGCTACAGCCAACCTGTGTTGCGTGTGTGTGTGTGTGAGTAAGTGAGAAAGGTAGATAGAGAGAGAGAGAGAGAGAGAGAGAGAGAGAGAGAGAGAGAATTAACTAAGAGTCTGTGTGAAGGATCTTCAGAACACATACACTCTCCACCAGGGCAAGTCACAGCAAGTATTCCTGCATTCCGGAGCACTCACACCATCATTTCTATCTTTCTCTCTCTCGCGCTCTCGTTTTTTTTCTCTCTCTCTCTCTCTCTCTCTCTCTCTCTCTCTCTCTCTCTCTCTCTCTCTCTCTCTCTCTCAACCTCCCCCTTTAATTTCTCTTTATTCCTTATTTCTCTTCTGTGCATTCAAGCAGAGAAGTTTCTTCTGATATATAACC
>MU579904.1:1167069-1193701 GCA_024362625.1 Silurus asotus | reverse complement strand
CTCACACACACACACACACACACACACTCACACTCTCTCACACTAATACACACCCATACACTCTCTCACGCTCACTCTCACTCTCACACACACACACACACACACACACTCACACTCATACACCAGTCGTTCATTGATTATGAATATTATTAGTATATATCATAATAATCTCTAATGCAGTGTAACACACTATACTAACCCGGGATTAACCACACACACACACACACACACACACACACACACACACACACACACACACACACACAGACAGAACACACGTATATGATCATGAATAATATTGAATATTAGTGTATGTAATGTTCAGCATAAATATAAACACATAAATATCTTTGAGAATAAAGAAAGTAATATTTAATAAAGAATATTATTTGGCTCCGTACAGCAGCATTGAACTCATTCTGATTAAACAATATTTAATATATTAATAATATATTTTGCACATAAACACAGTAAATCAGCTCACAATGTTTACTGTCATCTTTCAGTTTAATGACTTTTAAAATCAATAATAATATTTATATTTATATTATCACCATGTTATACAGGAGTATAATGAGTGCAAGTGATTCTTATCCAAGTAAAAAAAGCAGTTACGTACAAATAAAGAGAATTTAATTAGGAAGAAATAAATAAACAAACAAACAAACAAAATAAATAAATAAATGCGGCTGTGAGGTGATTAGTGTGGCATTAGCGTTAGCATTAGCATGGCTAACTGTAAACTTACTAGACTCCTGAGGGAGTCATCTCTCACACACACACACACACACACACACACACACACACACACACACACACACACAGAGATCGATCATAAACTTGAAGAAAAGTTTTACTCTAACTTTTACCTCTGTGTGTGTGTGTGTGTGTGTGTGTGTGTGTGTGTGTGTGTGTGTGTGTGTGAGAGAGAGAGATGGCGGAGCTGAAGCGGAACTACCGGCCCTACCCTCTATAAACGCGTAAAAAGTGAAATATTAGACTTGAAAGTTGTGATTTTTCTCTAAAGTGTAATAATAAATATATAATATAATAATATAAAGTAAAGCGGAACCTGCGCGCGCGCTCCCGCTGGAAGTTTCCTCAGACCCGCACAGCAGCCGCAGTCCTGCACCGAGCGGCTCCGTCCATCGGCTCGTCAGCGGCGCCCCGGTGCACGATGGGAAACGGAGTCCTCCCTCCGGACAGGAAGTGTGGGCACAACGCGCCGGAGAACTACAATTCCCATAATGCATAATGAGCGGCTTCGCTTCCACATAGCGTTCACAAGTCGAGGAAACGGGTCGTGTTCTATTCTCACTCACTCTTTATACAACTTTTAGATTTTATTTTAAAACTTTACAAGAACTTTGAAGTCTGAAAGCGACCAGAACTCTGATCACTTAAAGATCTAAACTCTTCTTCATTACTACTGTACATGTTTCCACTTCCTGTGATTATTTATTTTCCTCTTTTCATCGTACTTTAGTTTCATACAATCTCAGTTTTATCAATCATTTATTATATTTGTAATATTTCACTACGGTATGATTGTTAAACGTTTCAGTAAACAATAAAACAAATAAATAAACAAAATACACTTTTAATATGCAACAATTTACAAACAAAATATAAACATTCGTATTGCAGGAAAAGAAAATAAAATGACATCACTGAAGTAGAAATCATTAATAAGTGAATAAGCAGGACTCTGTACCTGATTAAAGTAAAATTGTGGAATATCATATACATTTATTATTACACTCATAAAGGATCACACAGCTGGAGTGTGTGTGTGTGTGTGTGTGAGAGGCGTACTCAGATCTCCAGCCTCTCACCTGTGCAGGCTCTGATTGGTCAGTCAGGGGGGCGGGGCTTACACCTGGTCATAAAGTGAGGCCACGAACAGCACATCATCACGTTAAAGAAACTTTATTTCACAAAATACACACTTAAAAAGAAAAGCTGGGTTCCTGTTCAAACAGGACAGTGCACATTCTGCATCAAACACACACCATGACTGAGTGTGTGTGTGTGTGTGTGTGTGTGTGTGTGGAGTCACTGCTGAAACATCTCAGTGTTGTGTACAGAGCTCTGAGCAAAGTGCAGGAAGGAGGACATGCGCCTCATTTCTTCTTCATGTCCTGTGTACAGCGAGGACAAAACCTGCAGAAAAGCACATGCCAGTATTTAACATTGAGGGTATAAATATACAACATCAATGTGTGTGTGTGTGTGTGTGTGTGTGTGTGTGTGTGAGGCTGCTGAGGGACTCACCATTTCCCTTTGGGTTTAGTCGTGAGACCGACACAAGCGAAGTGAAACCACTCAATGGGACACTGTTTAGAAAACAAACAACACAATACAAAGTTACAAAAACACACAAACAAGATGTAAATCAATAATACAACATTATTACCTCATTATCATACTGACATGTAACTGTCAAGTTAATGTAAAATTAATGTAAATAAGTGTAAATGGGTGTAAAGGTGTGTGTGATATTGGTGTAAATATGTATGTAGAATTAGTGCAAAGGTTTGGTGTAAGTTTGTGTGTAGAGCTGGCGGCGTAAAGGTGTGTGTGTGTAGAACTGGCGGCGTAAAGGTGTGTGTGTGTAGAACTGGCGGCGTAAAGGTGTGTGTGTGTAGAACTGGCGGCGTAAAGGTGTGTGTGTGTAGAACTGGCGGCGTAAAGGTGTGTGTATGTAGAACTGGCGGCGTAAAGGTGTGTGTAGAACTGGCGGCGTAAAGGTGTGTGTAGAACTGGCGGCGTAAAGGTAAGTGTAGAACTGGCGGCGTAAAGGTGTGTGTAGAACTGGCGGCGTAAAGGTGTGTGTAGAACTGGCGTAAAGGTGTGTGTAGAACTGGCGTAAAGGGTTGTGTAGAACTGGCGTAAAGGTGTGTGTAGAACCGGCGTAAAGGTGTGTGTAGAACTGGCGTAAAGGGGTGTGTAGAACTGGCGTAAAGGGGTGTGTAGAACTGGCGTAAAGGTGTGTGTAAAACCGGCGTAAAGGTGTGTGTAGAACTGGCGTAAAGGTGTGTTTAAATCTAGTGTATACTTGGTGTAAAGTCTGTACACTATGTTGAGTGTAATCTGTGTAAAGCATGTATAAATCGTGTGTGTGTGTGTGTGTGTGTGTGTGTGTGATTAAACAGAAGTTGTAGGTGTGCTCACGTCAGCGTTGTCACAGCCGATCATCTCTCCGTATGACACCTGAGCACACAGACAGTAGGTGGGCTCGTTGGGGTCTACAGGCATGTCGAGAACATCAGACGAGTGAACGTCCAGCAAAACATCACTGACCAGGGAGAAGAACAGAGACACAGCACTGATACACACTTAACTCACAACACACACACACGGGGGCATACCACTCTGACATGGTGGGGGTCCGTCCTGATCACTTGTTATAATGAGTGTGATTTGTAGTTATTTATTTTTGTTTGTGTAGTCTAATAAAAATCTCATCTTCAGGTCCTATGATGTGATCATTCTGTCCACACCAGGATTCAGGAGAACATCTGATTATCTATTAATCAGCCTTAATCATTTATATACTGTAGGTGGACTGAACCATTCTGGAACAACGGGGTGGGGTGTGTGTGTGTGTGTGTGTGTGTGTGTGTGTGTACCTGTTTTTCTGCGCTTTGTGTTTGGGAGAATCATGATCAGAAGTGTTCTTCTCTCTCCCATTTCCTCCTCTTTTGTCCTTCATGTTCTTCTTCTCTGAAAACACACACACACACACACACACACACACACACACACACACACAGAGGTAAACTAATAGCTATAGACTGTGATTGTGTGTTATATACATGAATAAATAATACAGCTGTAAACCTCCTGTAACTCGTACTTTTGATCTTCTTCTCATCTGAGCTCTCGCTGGAGTCCAGCTTGTCTTTCAACTCGTTCTCGAAGCGTGCGAGATCAGCGTCCAGACGCCGGATGTGTTTATCCACCTACACACACACACACACACACACACACACACACACAAAAGTTCAGTTCTATACTCAACACCCCCCCCCACGACACACACACACACACACACACACACACACAAATATACACACACACACACACACCAGTTCGTATATCTGCATGGCGAGCTGCACTTTGTCATCGCTGAACTCTTTACACTTGCTGTACGCCAGTTCAATCCTCTTCAGGTGCTGCACACGTTCATCAGGAGACAGGTTCCTCACGTTCTTCATGTACTCAGATGCCAGATCATCAATTTCCACTTTCTTCTCTGCGCACACACACACAACACACACATCAGTAGCTGCTCCGAGGATTGAAATGAAAGTGAAGAACAGCACTGTAATCATGCTCATGATGTGATTTTGACCTGTGTCTCTCTCTTACACACACACACACACACACACACACACACAGCGCTCTCTCTCTCTCACACACACACAGCACTCTCTCTCTCTCACACACACACACAGCTCTCTCTCTCTCTCTCACACACACACACACACACACACACACACACACACACACACACACACACACACAGCTCTCTCTCGCTCTCTCTCTCTCTCACACACACACACACACACACACACACACACACTTTAATCGATCATAAAGCAAAGTGCACACCTTCAGTCCTGCTGTCCAGGTCAGTCATCAGGGAGAAGTTCCTCTGCAGCTCGAATGGAAGACCTTCGATACCTGCAAACCGGAAGTGGCGTTATAACATCACTATCTGTACAACAGCTCGGGATATCAGCGTGTACACACACACACACACACACACACACACACAGGTTTTTATTAAGGTTACTGTAGTATAAACTAGTTTTATTATAAGTTATGTTTATAAACAAATCCTGACACGCGCTTCTCTTCACCTAATGCACCTTTTGACAGGTGTGCATTTCCGGTTACCATACCCTGCTCCTGTGTGTGTGTGTGTGTGTGTGTGTTTCTGGTGTATTTCTGACTTACTGTCCAGGTAATGTTCCAGGTACATCGCAGTGGCCATGTTCCTCTCCCGCACCGCTCAGCTGCTCGACTCCGCGCGCCAAATTCATCCGCCACCTGACGTCATATCCGCGCGCCGGAAGAGAAGCGCACAGATCGTGGACACGCTGAAACGCTGCTTAATGTGATGAGACGGTGTTTTTAAAACACCAGACTCAATAAACACATCAATAGTGAAGCATAAAATGTTCACACAAGCAGTTTGTGCATATTCCTGAAGAGTTTTCCAGGAGAGAAAAACGTGTTAAGGCAAATTACACGCGTTACATTTGGATGTAGTCCACATGCGTGTCTGTACATAACACACTTTATTATTAATGTGATTACGGAGTTTGGTCTTTTACAGTCTGATCGCATTCAACCACGTTAAACATTTTCACGTGGAGTGTTTGAGTGTCGATTACTTTTACTTCTTGCATTAGGAGTATTTATTCGAGTTTTACATCAGAATGCCCGGATAAGAGGCGTGTATGTGATTGGTCCAAACCCGCGCTGCTCTATGGGAAATGTAGTTCAAAACAAAAACAGCGTTACAAATAAGTAATACATTGATTTATTTACATTTTATAACAAAGATTATGGATATATATATATATTACACTTAAAGTTACACACACACACACACACACATATATAAGATAAGGCAATAACAATAAACTGAGCGAAAGCCGCAGTGTTTAGGTGATCAGGCGCTAGGGGGCGCTGCAGGGTGGTGGGACGTGGACGGAAAATGGCGCTCACATCGTTGTCATGGGCCAATAAAGTGTCACGTGATGTCCTTTTATTAAAATATATTTCACATTCTTGATTCTTTTCTATATTAAAAATAATAATTTGATCAACTTTGCAGTGTGTTTAGAGCAACTGTCCTGCTTCCTTCAGCCGCATCTGCTGCTCGATCATCAGGTCAAACTCCTGTCTTTCTCTACACACACACACACACACACACACACACACACACACAAACAGTAAATCTTTTTTTATTTTTGAGTGAGTTTTAAATCTAAGCTGATTCTCACACACGCACGGTTTACCTGTTGCTATGGCGAGGTCCTTGCCGATATTTCTCCTCTGCTTTTTCCAGAGAGACACTATCCACTGCAGCTATAGCAAAAATCAAGGCCTAACACACACACACACACACACACACACACATCATCCTTGTACCCTTTCTGTCATTCTTTCTTGCTTTTTTCTTTCAGTATCAGTCTGAAACAGTGTATGTGATAGTGATGAGAAGTTGTTGCTATAGTTACATTAGTCACACACACACACAAACACACACACACACACACACACACACTATATATATATATATATATATATATAAACCCCAGGTCGTGTATTTCCCTCCTCTGCCTTTAGTGATGTTTCAATTCAACACTTAATGCCATCATTGTGACGGCACGTCCACAGAAAGCATCAGTATAATAGAGAAGTGCAGTAGAACAGAGCGCTGCATCACACACACGATCTCATCACGTCATCACTACAGCTGAAAACACAATTCAACACGTCTCCTTTCACTGGAGTCACAACTGCACCCACATCATCTCATCTTCCCCTCGTCACATCCCCCCGGCGTTCCCTGCGCTCCTCCACATTGTTTCTGTACATTACGGTTTTCCTGGAGATTTGAAATGAAGGCAAATTGTGTGTTTTTGTGCCAAAAACAAAGAAAGAAAACACACAAGTAAAAAACGGTTCATGACAAATCTTATCTGTTTCAGTGACTTTTCCTCACGATGTCCATCTTTTCTTAAATCTCGTTATTGTGCTCACGACCAAATCAGTTTCTTCTCCTGAGTCAGTGGTCGTGGAATAAACCAGCTCTTAAATCCACATGATTGTATGTGAGATTGTGCAGTTTGCTACAGATGCAGGTTGTGAGCTCGGACTAGTGACGCTCTCTGACCGACCAATCAGAGGACGTGAACATGCTGATGTTATTGTACACCTGCTAGATAAACCCCCCCTCTAAATAAAAGAACACAACCAGGTGTGTGTGTGTGTGTGTGTGTGTGTGTGTGTAAACAGGTGTTTTGAAGGTCACCTCAGGGAAGAGGACATCGAGGATGAATTTGATCCGGTCAGAGTTCTCCAGTGCAGGATTAGCTTTAGCGGCGCTGGTAAACAGCCCATCCAGGTAGCGGTACACCTTGTCCACCTGCTCATCATCCTCCAGGTACATCTGCTCCAACATCGAGCGGCTGGAGCTGTGCAGAGCCTGCAGCCACCTGGACACCTCCTGACCACTGATCACCGCCTGCAAGACCACAAGAACACAGAGGAGCTGAGACACACACACACACACACACACACACACACACAGCAGAATAAAGAGTGTGTTCTGTACCAGCAGGCGGTTCTCTGCTCCTTGTTTCCTGACAATGAAATCCACCAGTCTCTGGTTGGCACGTTTCCTGGCGGCCTGTGCGCGGTCAGGTAGAACTTTCTTCTCCATGTGGCCGTCCTGAAAGAGGTCTGGGTGTTCCTCAAGATCCTGAAGCTCACAGTCTCCATCCTGCTCCTCCATCAGGCTCTGGGTGGGAGACAGCAGATCTGACGAGGCCTTCAAGAACTCGCTCCTCAACGGGTAACCTGGTAATCACACACACACACACACACACACACACACACACACACACACAGTAAATACATTCACAATATTGAAAATAATTCAGCAACAAATGAAACAAAATGAATTAGGATTATGATCATCTTACTGATATCATCTGCGACGTACTCTACGATTGAACCAACAAACGATCCACAACCTACACACACACACACACACACACACACACACACACACACACACACACACACACACACACACACACACAGGTATAGTTTAAGGAGTTTACGCATCACATCTATTACAGTCTGTATATTAAACATTGTATCACTGCTTGTGTGTGTGTGTGTGTGTATGTATGCATGTGTATGTGTGTGTGTGTGTATGTATGTGTGTGTGTGTATGTATGTGTGTGTGTGTATGTATGTGTGTGTGTGTACACACCGAGGCGGATCCTGTAGTCTGATATGAGGTCCAAACAACATTTGATGGATTCACCATACTTCTCTTTAGCGATGTCCCACACACACACACACACACACACACACACACACACACACACACACACACACACAGAGTATACATTTGTAAAGACACTAATAATAATAATAATAATTAGTATGATTATAATAAACGGCAGTTAATTACCACAAAGCGGTGAAACTCCTCACAGTCAAAAGGCTTCAGCGTCCTCAGAGAAACCGATAAACTACATCAGGAAACACACACACACACACACACACACACACACACACACACACACACACACACACACACCTTGTTATTGTTTTTGCAACAAACACTTTGGGATTCAGAAATCTATAAGTAATAAGTGTAACTGAAACAACCCCCACACCTCCACACCCCCCCACACCACTTATTTGTGCCATGAGCCAATCAGACGCAGAGATTCATTTTTGCTAACGTCCATAATGAAGCAGCCAATCATAAAAAAGACCTGCTCAACCAAATCGGGTAACAGCAGGGCGGGGCTCAGGCCAGAGAGGCGCGCACACACACACACACACACACACACACAGAGACGTCTCACACTGATGATCTCAAGAGTGATTGTGTGTGTGATGGAGAGAGTGTGTGTGTGTGTGTGTGTGAGTGACAAAAAGTGTGTGAGACGGAGTGTGTGTGTGTGGAGAGAGAAAGAGAGTGTGTGTGTGTGTGTGTGTGGAGAGAGAGAGAGTGTGTGTGTGTGTGTGTGTGGAGAGAGAGAGAGTGTGTATGTGTGTGTGCAAACCAAATAAATGCTGCAAGCACACACCCTCCCTCCTGCATTTGGCTCCTCCCACTTACCCTTTACACATCGTCTTCTTATTACACAGGAACTGATCAATAAACACTATACTCGCTTTCTTCGTCTTACGGTTCACACTCTTCACCTGAAGCACACACACACACACACACACACACACACACACACACAATTAGTTACTTGTGTGTTTAGAGTCTTGTTTAGAAAGAGTACAGTGTTTGATGTTAATGATGATGATGATGATGATGAAGATGTACCATGGCTGGCCAGAAGGGGTATTTCCTCAATTTACACCACACACACAGCCCCTCGCTGATAGAAGGTTCTAGAAAAAAACACACACAATGGAATATTATATGCTGAGCAGTGTGTGTGTGCGAGTGTGTGTGTGTGTGTGTGTGTGTCTAACTTTGTCTGATCTGCTGTAAGAAACTGGGCAGTTCTTCTTCCTCCTCCTCGTCATCATCCTCTATAGAGTGTGTGTGTGCGAGAGACAGCTTGTCCTCCTGTACACTCAGCTCGATGGACAGATCTGAGGAGGAGTGCGTCTCTTCTGGAACATAGGTACATCCCATAATATTCACCACACTCACATTGCTCACGTCCTCATGTTTTCTCTTATTCTTTCTTCAAACTCTTTTCATTTGTCTGTTTATTTAGCGTGTATTAGGAGTGTAACCTTTTCAGTACAGGGTTTTCGGTGTACAGTCCTTTTCACGTGCGGAACACAATCAGAGGTACCTCAGGTATGTATTAAAAGCCCGACCACGAGTCTGTTTAGTTTCCGCCTCACACTTTTACTAAGGGTTCGGGCACATAGTGCAGACTTGGCCAAATGGTACACTGGGGAGACGTTGACAAAATATTAACCCAATTGGCCAAAGGGGGGTGCTATAGTCCAAAAAAAACATCATTCACATATTTTTGGCCACAAAGTCCCAGGAATGTTCCCAGTGAGTATCAATAATAATAATAAAAAAGTTTAACTTGCAGCTTTATTTATTATTATTATTATTATTATTATTATTATAACTGAAGTGCAGCTGTAGAGAAATAAAACACTTCATCAGTACCTGGCTCGTGGTGCTCAGAGTCCTGTAGCACAAAGCGCGTTCTGATTCGCTGGTGCACAGGAAGCTCCGCCTTCTCAGCCACACCTTTCTTTCTCTGGCGTTTAATGGGCGTAGTTTCACAGGCATCCCGTTCCGCCTTCTTCCTCCTTTTCCTCCTCGGCTGAACTTTAGGGTTTTGAGATTTCAGACACTTTTTTGGGGACGTTCTCTGTTTGGGTGGGTGGGTGGGGGGGGGGGGGGGTCGCTGAGGCGGAGGTTGGGTCGACGTCCTCGCTTGGGCGTCCTCGGCTCCAGGGAGAGGGGTGTGTCCTGCTGAGAACTCGGACATGATAGTGTTGAGGTATCTTTAGCAGCTCTAGTAGATCTTTGAGGACGAGGTGGTGGTGTTCCTGTTGCTTTCTGCTGCTCAGTCTGCACCGAATCAGAAGCAGGAACACAAAATGATCTCGCATCAGTGGTGCAATCTTCTTTATTCTTAATCTTCTTCTTCCTTCCTTTTGGTTGATTTTTTGGAGAACATGTGGCTGTGTTTAGAGGAACATGTGTATTAGTTGCTGCAGTTTGAGGGGTGTGTGTGTCTGAGAGAGGTGAGACAGGTGAGGGTTCAGTGCCTGGATGCTGAGAGACAGTTTTTGCTGCTCTTGCAGAACGGCGAACGCAGGGTTTGGAACGGAGGTCAGACGTGGTCTCCTGTGAACCTCGCTGTTTCGAGTTTTTCCAGCGCCGTGTGTTACAGCGCGATCTTTCTGAGCGGCTCATGCTGACATGTTTCGCCCTTTTCCCAGGAACATCCTTCTATCTGAGCAGTGTTAAAGGGGGCGTGGCCTGGGGTTTGGTCCTGAATATTCAGTAATGTTTAATCAGCATGAGAAATACATCAACATTAAACTACTGTAGGATCCCAGATACAACCTGCAGTATCGCAAAGTGAACAACACACACACACACACACACACACACACACACACACACACACACAGGGTTATTTATTATAAATCCAACCACAAAACCCCTTACTACCTGAGTATGTTACATACATACATACATACATTTTATACACACACACACACACACACACACACACACAGGGTTATTTATTATAAATCCAACCACAAAACCCCTTACTACCTGAGTATGTTACATACATACATACATTTTATACACACACACACACACACACACACACACATATTTATATAAATATATATAAGACGACCATTTACATTACTACAGATTTAGACACTAATAATCAGCTACACCTGAATAAGACACACATCTCCTACAGCGCCTCCATGTTACTACACACACACACACACACACACACACACACACACACACACACACACACACACACCTCTACTTTATCCAACATATAACACAACTCTCAATCATTTAGTTATTAATAAAACACATACGTACAGTTGATATCTGCTGAAGTGTTTTTCTTTCTCTCTCTTAAACACACTTCCGGTGTGGTTTCTGTTTCCATCAGGACCTCTTTAGTAGCCGCGCGCGCCGCCTGATCAAAAATCCATCAGCGAAGCGGTTTGGTTTTATTGCAGCAAAATAAAACTTCAATAATGTTAAGAATTAATATCAGTTAATGTGATATGCAACAGAGCAGAAGATTTCTTTACTCTGATCATTTACATTAGGCAGAAGCCCTTATCCAGAGCAGGGGAGAGTTAGGGGCCTTGCTCAAGGGCCCAGCAGTGGCAGCTCAGTGGTGGTGGGATTTGAACCTGTGATCTTCCGATCCAAAGTCCAAAGCGTAACCACTGATCTCCTCAGTGAAGTAACACACTGAGGAGAGACGTGTGTTTCCTGATTTCTTTCACACCTTTATATCAGGTACGACTCCAAAGCTGCACATGTGGAATCTCACTGTGACGAGAGCTGCAGTGTTGGAGACGCTCTGACCCAGTCGTCTAGACGTCCAAATTTGTCTGCTCAAATCCTTACGCTTGTCCATTTTTCCTGCTTCTAACATCAAGTTTGAGGACAAAATGTTCACCTGCTGCCTAATAAATAAATCCACCCACTAACAGGAGCCATGATGAAGATCATCAGTGTTCTTCACTTCACCACTCAGAACGTTAGAATGTCAATGTTTTGCCGGACTGCGGTACATAAGTGCAGCTGAGTGAACATGATGGATGTGCTGAATGATAAAATACACACGTGTGTGAATCACATGCATTAACGCTGGATTATGAAAACTCAGTGTACTTTAATGGTGGAGTTGATTATTTATTATAACGTTAGAATTTGCATGTTGGAACCAATCACACACTTTCTACCTACTTCCAGAGGCAGACAACATTTTTCACACACTTTATTACACCACACGTTTATTCAATATCAGAAAATCTCTTCATCACATCACAGTGTAAATATCATCATACGCCGAGTCCAATATACAGCAATGAAGTGAGGAAGTGAAGGAAAGCAGAAGATCTCACTCGGCTTCTTCTGCTGGACAGGAATCAGCTGTGTGTCACACTCCATGATCACACTTCTCACTGCAACACACACACACACACACCACACACACACACAATCTTTGTTCACTCTGATTTACAGTTACACCACTTACTGTACATGGGTATCATATAACTTCAGCAACGCTGTGTGTGTGTGTGCATGTGTGTGTGCATGTGTGTGTGTGTGTGTGTGTGCATGTGTGTGTGTGCATGTGTGCGTGTGTGTGTGTGTGTGTGTGTGTGCGTGTGTGCGTGTGTGTGTGTGTGCGTGTGTGTGTGTGTGTGCGTGTGTGTGTGTGTGTGTGTGTGTGTGTGCATGTGTGTGTGTGTGTGCGTGTGCGTGCACTCACAGTTGTTTATGCAGGAACTGTGTGTGTATTTCGCAGGCTTTTCTCTGACTATTTGCAGCAGTGTATCGTCTCCTTGCAGCCTCACAGAGAGATGAACATGAGTGGAGCTGAAGCTGTTTACTCCATAAACTCATCTGTAACTCCTCAATCAGCTCTGTGTGTCTCACACACACACACACACACACACACACACACACACACACACACACACACACCATGTGACATCCTCACAGCCTTCCTGCTCTAATATGGAAATATGTTCATTATCTGCTCCATCGGAGTCAAAACACACACACACACACACACACACACACACACACACACACACACACACACACACACAAAATGTGTGTTCTTATCTCTGTGTGTGAGTGTATTTATGTGTGTACCTGTAAAGTGTCTGTGTTCAGTGGTGAGTTTTTCCACCACATGTTCATTCTGCTGCACCTCATTCTGTAGAGCCGAGAGATTCTCCCTCAACACAACCTGTACCACACACAAACACACACACACTGTTCTACTACACACACAACTACACACACACTGTTCTACTACACACACGACTACACACACACTGTTCTACTACACACACAACTACACACAAACACTTCTACTACACACACAACTATGCACACAAACACAACTATACATACAGTTACACAATACACACACTGTTACACTATACACAGAACTACACACACACTTACACGATACACACTTAATTATATACAACTATACATACACACTGTTACACTATACACTTAACCACACACACACACACACACACACACACACACACACATACACACACTCTGTTACAATATACATACAATTATACCCACAACTACACACACATATACAATTACACACATCTATACACACACTCTATTACACTACAGATACACTGT
The DNA here is from genome assembly GCA_024362625.1 of Silurus asotus. Taxonomy (NCBI): domain Eukaryota; kingdom Metazoa; phylum Chordata; class Actinopteri; order Siluriformes; family Siluridae; genus Silurus; species Silurus asotus. The sequence continues at coordinate 1,180,041 of MU579904.1, read as the reverse complement.
TACACTACACACAACTATACAAATTCTATTACACTATACACACTACACTCACACAACAACACACAACTACACACTCACTGTTACACTATACACACAACTACATACATAAACCCAGTTACACTACACACACAACTATAAACACTCTACACACTCTCAGAGACAGAGATACTGACCTGTGTGTGCAGGTGTTGTGTGAGTATCTGGTTGTTATGTGTGATGCCGTGTGTGAGGTTGTGTATCTCTCTTTGCAGTTGTGTGTGTGTGTATGTGCTGAGGCGTCTCTCTCTCTCATACTTCTGTCTGTCTGTCTCCCACAGCTCTCTCTCTCTCTTCGTGTTCTCCAGCAGGGTGCGCTGTTGAGCCTCACAGCGCCCTGACCCCGCCCACGTGGCCCAAACCACCATCACTACCACAGACAGCACCGCCCAGAGTGCCAGCACCGCCCCCAGCCAGCCACACACTCCTCCTCCTCCTCCTCTTCCTCCTGCAGGACCTGACTGCCACGACTGCACCATCACCAGCTCTTTCTCAATGTGTGTGTGTGTGAGGGGGCTTTTAATATGAGAGCAGTGTAGGGGGCAGTACCCAGTGTTGATGTCATGAAGCAGTAACTAGCCCTCTTTATACATACACACACACACACACACACACACACACACACACACACACACACACACACACACACACACACACACACCCCTTGTGTTTGCACTTTTAAAGTAAAGAGCAGATTCACTAACTAAATGTTTATGTGCAGGTGAAATAAACTGTTTATTCTTAACCACTCCATATGCCATACTGGAAAAACACACACACACACACACACACACACACACACACACACACACCATCAGAACTCTAATATTCCAGTGTATTGTGGAGTGTGGAGTGATCTGCATGGAATGAAGTTCTCATGATGACAGACAGACAGAAAGTCAGACAGACAGATGTTTACTGTTTATTTATAAGGATGAGGACGGAGTAAAGTTACACGTCTCTAAATTAACTGAAAGGTTCAGGATCCTGAAGCGCTGCAGTGTGGAATGTTTTACAAAACTGGAATGATGTCATCCACAGAACTCTGTTACACTGCAGCTCAATCTCTCACACACACACACACACACACACACACACACACACACACACACACACACACACACACACACACACACACAGTGTGGTTTCCCTCATATCCTTGCTGTGGGATAAAGCAGAGCACCAGGGAACATGTTATTCTATCACGTGCATCTCACAGCAACGTTACAGAGGAACACCTGAACATGCTGAAGACCAGGAGAAGATTCTATACCCTATATATCAGGTTAGATCAAAACATAAACGCAATTCGCTGATGTAGGATCAGGGGTACAGTACAGTGCAGTAAGAGAAGAGAGTGTGTGAGTGTGTGTGTGTGTGTGTGTGTGTGTGTGTGTGTGTTAGACGGAAGGTGCAGAGGTGTGGGATCTCCTCAGCCTCATGTGATAAATCCATTCCCTTATTCCGTTTATTAAAAAAATAAACAAGTGTAAGCGAGCGTGTGAGAGTGTGTGAGAGTGTGTGTGAGAGTGTGTGAGAGTGTGTGTGAGAGTGTGTGAAGGTGTGTGTGAGAGAGTGTGAGTAACAGATGTCACTACACTGGGCTGCGTCTCAATCCACACACTAGCACCTGGGACAAGTTATTGTGAGCTGTGGTCATGCAGTTCGGTGGTGTGTGATTTAGGACGCAGCCCAGTGAAGTTCCCATCGGGTTCAGGCGAGGCCGGTGCTGTACGCATCTCCGTTGTCAATGGCGATGGAGCGTACCAACTCCTCCACCCAGAGCACCTCAGAGGCCACCTGCTCGGCCAGCGTGTGGTACTTCCCCTCCAGGCGAGTGAATTTGCGCTTGAGGGCGTTGGCTGCGAGCGTGGTGCTGCGCGTCTCCTCCTGGTTGTGTCGGCGCTGGCTCTGGGAGCGCTGCAGCTCGGACCGGAGGCGGCTCAACTCAACACCCACGCTGTCATTCTCCTCCTTGTACCAGCTCTCCTTCTCCTCAAAGATGGACAGCATGGCGGTGACGTCGTCACGGCACGCGCGCCGGTTACGCTCCAGCTGGTGCAGCGCGTCCTCGGCGGCGGCGATCTCCTCCAGCACGCGGGAGAAACGCTCGAAGTTGACGTAGGTGTTGTTGGGAGGCATGCTGGAGTGAGACTTGATGGTGTACTCTTTCAGACGAGTCGTTTTCAGGCGCCGCCGTTCACCACGACGACCCCCGTTATCCTCCTGACGTACATTACGCCTCTTTATCACCTGCAGGGGGCGACACAACATATGTCTTTTACATCACACCATCCACAGCAAAAGGAGAGAAACAGAGAGAGAGAGAGAGAGAGAGGGAGAGAGAGAGAGAGAGAGAGAGAGAGAGAGGGAGAGACGGAGGAGTGCACACCTTTATCCATGGATGTTCCAGACTGTCCTGAATGGTCATCCTCTTCCTGAAAGAGACACAAACATCATCATCATCACCACCACCATTTTGTGTTTGTGTGCGTGTGTGTCAGTGTCTGTAGAGAGTATAATGTGTGTGTGTGTGTGTGTGTGAGTAGTGAGTTTAATGTGTGTGTGTGTGTGTGTGTGTGTGTGTGTGTGTGTGTGTGTGTGTGTGTGAGAGTAGAGAGTATAATGTGTGTGTGTGTGTTGTGTGTAATGTGCGTACGTATGTGTGTGTGAGTGTATAATGTGTTTAAGTAGAGAGTATAACGTATGTGTGTGTGTAGAGGGTATAATGTGTGTGTGTGTGTGTGTAATGTGTGTAAGTATGTGTGTGTGTGTGAGTGTGTGTATAATGTGTGTGAGTAAATAGAGAGTATAGTGTGTGTGTGTGTTTGTGTGTGTGTGAGTAAATAGAGAGTATAGTGTGTGTGTGTGTGTGTGTGTGTGTGTGTGTGTGAGTAAATAGAGAGTATAGTGTGTGTGTGTGTGTGTGTGTGTGTAAGTAAATAAAGAGTATAGTGTGTGTGTGTGTGTGTGTGTGAGTAAATAGAGAGTATAGTGTGTGTGTGTGTGTGTGTGTGTGTGTGAGTAAATAGAGAGTATAGTGTGTGTGAGTAAATAGAGAGTATAGTGTGTGTGTATGTGTGTGTGTGTGTGTGTGTGTGTGTGTCTCACTTAGGATCTTTCACCAGTAGTCTGCGTATGAAGTCTTTGGCGAGTTCACTGGTGTTACTAAAAAACTCCTCATCAAAATCATAATTCACTGCTGAGATGTTAGTCAGAGTTTCTTGTTTCGTCTCACCAAGAAAAGGAGAAGCTCCACTCAACCTGCACACACACACACACGCGCACACACACACACACACACACACACACACACAGGGTTATGACAATCACTTCTGGTTTCTAATGATGTTCAACACCACAACATTAAACTGTATTAATATCATTATCACCAAACACACCAGGATACTGATTGTGTGTGTGTGTGTGTGTGTGTGTGTGTGTGTGTGTGTGTGTGTGTGTTGTACAGTATTAGTATGATGAGTGAGTGTGTGTGTGTGTTGTACAGTATTAGTATGATAAGTGTGTGTGTGTGTGTTGTACAGTATTAGTATGATGAGTGAGTGAGTGTGTGTGTGTGTGTGTGTGTGTGTGTGTGTGTGTGTTGTACAGTATTAGTATGATGAGTAAGTGAGTGTGTGTGTGTGTGTGTTGTACAGTATTAGTATGATAAGTGTGTGGTATGATGTGTGTTGTACAGTATTAGTATAATGAGTGAGTGTGTGTGTGTGTGTGTGTTGTACAGTATTAGTATGATGAGTGTGTGTGTGTGTGTGTTGTACAGTATTAGTATGATGAGTGTGTGTGTGTACAAAACATAATGATGCTCAGTCACGAAAGAAAGAGAAAAAGACAAAGAAAAAGAAAGTGTACAGTATTAGTATGATGAGTGTGTGTGTGTGTGTGTTGTACAGTATTAGTATGATGAGTGTGTGTGTTGTACAGTATTAGTATGATGAGTGTGTTGTACAGTATTAGTATGATGAGTGAGTGTGTGTGTGTGTGTGTGTTTTGTACAGTATTAGTATGATGAGTGAGTGTGTGTGTGTGTGTGTGTGTTGTACAGTATTAGTATGATGAGTAAGTGTGTGTGTGTGTGTGTGTGTGTGTTGTAAAGCATTAGTATGATGAGTAAGTGTGTGTGTGTGTGTTGTACAGTATTAGTATGATGAGTGTGTTGTACAGTATTAGTATGATGAGTGAGTGTGTGTGTTGTACAGTATTAGTATGATGAGTAAGTGTGTGTGTGTGTGTGTGTTGTACAGTATTAGTATGATGAGTGTGTTGTACAGTATTAGTATGATGAGTGAGTGTGTGTGTGTTGTACAGTATTAGTATGATGAGTAAGTGTGTGTGTGTGTGTGTTGTACAGTATTAGTATGATGAGTGTGTGTGTGTGTGTGTGTGTTGTACAGTATTAGTATGATGAGCGAGTGTGTGTGTGTGTGTGTTGTACAGTATTAGTATGATGAGTGAGTGTGTGTGTGTGTGTGTTGTACAGTATTAGTATGATGAGTGTGTGTGTGTGTGTTGTACAGTATTAGTATAATGAGTGTGTGTGTGTGTGTGTGTTGTACAGTATTAGTATGATGAGTAAGTGTGTGTGTGTGTGTTGTACAGTATTAGTATGATGAGTGTGTGTGTGTGTGTGTTGTACAGTATTAGTATGATGAGTGAGTGTGTGTGTGTGTGTGTGTGTGTGTTGTACAGGTGTGTGTGTGTGTGTGTGTGTGTTGTACAGTATTAGTATAATGAGTGTGTGTGTTGTACAGTATTAGTATGATGAGTGAGTGTTTGTGTGTGTGTGTGTGTTGTACAGTATTAGTTTGATGAGTGTGTGTGTGTGTGTGTGTGTGTGTGTGTGTGTGTGTTGTACAGTATTAGTATGATGAGTGAGAGTGTTTGTGTGTGTGTGTGTGTGTGTGTGTGTATTGTACAGTATTAGAATGATGAGTGAGTGTGTGTGTGTGTGTGTGTGTGTGTTGTACAGTATTAGTTTGATGAGTGTGTGTGTGTGTGTGTGTGTGTATGTGTTGTACAGTATTAGTATGACGAGTGAGAGTGTTTGTGTGTGTGTGTGTGTGATTAATGATAGTGTGTTTGTGTGTGTGTGTGTGTGTGTGTGTGTGTGTGTGTGTGTGTATGTGTTGTACAGTATTACTATGATAAGTGTATTTTCTGCTGTAATGAGACTTACAGGATATAAGTGATAACACCAATGCTCCTGCAGGGAAACACACACACACACACACACACACACACACACACACACACACACACACACACACACACACACACACACAGATTATTACTTAAATCTTCATGTGATGTTTAATATATTAGATGTTTAAAGAGGTTCCTCACCACATGTCTGCCTCCAGACCCAGAGGCTCGTAATTCACAATCTCAGGAGCTGTTCAGGACCAGAACACAGAACATTACTCTACATAACACACACACACACACACACACACACACACACACACACACACACACACACACACACACACACACACACACAGTCATCCGTTGTAGTACCAACAAATTCTGGAGTTCCAAAGATGTTCTTAAATTCGTTTCCCTCCTTTATCTGGTGCGCAATGCCGAAGTCTATCAGCTTTATCCTGGGATTGGGAACGTTCTTATCCAGGAGCATGATGTTCTCAGGCTACAACACACAATCACCAACACACAATCACCACTCAATCACGTCACAATCATCAACACACAATCAATAACCAATATTGTGGTGGTGGTACTAAAAATGGTGGAGGTGTGTTGTGGTGGTAAAGGTGGTGGAGGTGTGTTGTGGTGGAAAAGCTGGTGGAGGTGTGTGTGTTGTGGTGGTAAAGGTGGTGGAGGTGTGTTGTGGTGGTAAAGGTGGTGGAGGTGTGTTGTGGTGGTAAAGCTGGTGGAGGTGTGTGTGTTGTGGTGGTAAAGGTGGTGGGGGTGTGTGTGTTGTGGTGGTAAAGGTGGTGGAGGTGTGTTGTGGTGGTAAAGGTGGTGGAGGTGTGTTGTGGTGGTAAAGGTGGTGGAGGTGTGTTGTGGTGGTAAAGGTGGTGGAGGTGTGTTGTGGTGGTAAAGGTGGTGGAGGTGTGTTGTGGTGGTAAAGGTGGTGGAGGTGTGTTGTGGTGGTAAAGGTGGTGGAGGTGTGTTGTGGTGGTAAAGCTGGTGGAGGTGTGTGTGTTGTGGTGGTAAAGCTGGTGGAAATGTGTTGTGGTGGTAAAGGTGGTGGAGGTGTGTTGTGGTGGTAAAGGTGGTGGAGGTGTGTTGTGGTGGTAAAGGTGGTGGAGGTGTGTTGTGGTGGTAAAGGTGGTGGAGGTGTGTTGTGGTGGTAAAGGTGGTGGAGGTGTGTTGTGGTGGTAAAGGTGGTGGAGGTGTGTTGTGGTGGTAAAGGTGGTGGAGGTGTGTTGTGGTGGTAAAGGTGGTGGAGGTGTATGTGGGTGTTGTGGTGGTGGTAATGAAGGTGTTGGAGATGGGTGTTGTGGTGCTGAAGGTGTGTGGAGGTGATGCTGAAGGTGTGTGGTAGTGAGTGTGGAGGTAGTGATGGTGGTGCAGGTTGTGTAGGTAGTGGTGATGTAATGGTAGCACTAAAGGTGGTAGATGTGGGTGGTGTTGTGGAGGTGGTGGAGATTAAATAGGGACCTTGAGGTCAAAGTGAGCGATGTGTTTGGAGTGAAGGTAGTGAACTCCGTCCAGAATCTGCTTGAGGAACTGCGTGGCCTCCTCCTCACTCAGAGACTCTTTCTCAGCCAGGAAGTCGAAGAGTTCTCCTCCAGACACCAGCTCGAGGATGAGGATGACGTCCGTCTTGTTCTCGAAGATGTCGTGTAGCGTGATTATATTGCTGTGCTGGATCTCCCTCAGGATGTTCACCTCACGCTCGATCTCCTCGCGGCTCACTCCTCTCCTGCTCGACGATAAACGCCGCTTCTTGATGAACTTGGCAGCGTACTCCACGCCCGAGCTCTTCTCACGACACTTACGCACGATCGCAAACTGCCCACTAACACACACACACACACACACACACACACACACACACACACACACGACACAATGATACACTATGGGTCAATTCAAAATACAGTTGTACACACACACACACACACACACACACACACACACACACACATTCATATACATGCACATACACACACACACACACACCCATACACAAACACGCTCATACACCCCACCCATACACAAACACGCTCATACACACACCTGCACACATGCTCATACATGCACAAACTTACACACACACACACACACACACACGCATGCACGCACACACACACACACACGCATGCAAACACATACACACACACAGCTCTAGTGTGTAGTGTGAGACTATAGTGTGCAATTTGAGACACAGTTGAATGGAATAAATTCTTCCCCATGTTTCGAACTCTGGGTGTGTTTGTGTGTGTGTGTGTGTGTGTGTGTGTGTGTGTGTGTGTGTGTGTTGTGTGTGTGTGTGTGTGAGAGTGAGAGAGAGACGCTGCATTGTGAAGTGATGATGCCGTCACACTCTGAGCTCCACTTCCTTATTAAGGAATACTTTATCACTCACTCAGCTCTGCACGCACACACACACACACACGCGCAAACAAACACACACACACACACACACACACACACACACACACACACACACACACACACACACACACATATCCTCCTCCTCTTCACATGTCCCAAATCACAACATGCAAATCCCTAGTGAGTGCACAACCTCTGTGGTGTTTATGTGCACTTTCTAGGGAACACAGTGTGGTTTGGGACACACTCTAAGTGTTTTGGTGATAGTGTGTATGTTCAGTGTTTAGGGAATAGGGTGTGTGGATTGGGACGTGACTGATGGGGTGTGGCTCTTACCTGCCCAACTCCTCCCCCATCTCATAGAACTTCTCCACATCATCCTGTCTGAAAGCAGCCATGACTCACTGACCTCACACCTGATCTTCAGTGCTGACTTCACACACTGAAACACGCACACACACAAAGTCATGTGATCATCTGTGTAAAGGAACACTGTATCAGACCACCACTCAGCTCTCCATCCAACCCATCACAGCTGAGGGGGGCGGAGTCTGTGCTCCCTCTAAGGGGTGTGTCTCTGCTGCCTCACACTTAGAAAAGTGCTATCTGTCCTCTTTCACATACACCAGCTCACACACGCTCTGATTGGCTAGTGTCACTGTGATTGACAGGGAGTGAGAGTGTATGCCCCTCCCCCAGACAGAACTCAAAACACAAGAATACAAGTCAAGTCAAGAGGCTTTTATACACAACACACAACAACAATAACACACACACACACAACAAAAAGTAACATTTCAACACACAACACATCAACACACAACACACTACACAACAATACAAACACTTCACAACACTCTACACATCAACTCCAACACACACTACACTACACAACACCACACACACACACACACTACACAACCCAGCAGACATGAAGCAGTGAGAGTAGCAGTGTGTGTTGTGTATATGGTGAGATGAGCAGCGCTCTGAGTGAAGGGGTTTCTCCTGGATGAGCTCCAGGGAGAGGAGTTCAGTCCCCCACACTTCAACCTTCATACGTGTGGAATGTTGATGATGATGATGATGATGATGATGCAGGTAGAGACAGAGCTCCCTCACCCTAAACATCCCTCTGCTTCTCACCAGCTCACAAATCTACTGACTTGTGTAGTGTTCCAGACACAGATTTTCTCTCCCTTCCTCTCTCTCTCCCTCTCCCCCCTCTCCTCTCTCTTCCTCTCTCTCCCCCTCTCTCACACACTCTACCTCTCTCTCTCTCTCTCTTTCTTTCTCCCCCCCCTCTCTCTCTCCCCCTCTCTCTTTCCCCCTGTCTCTCACTCTCTCTCTCTTTCTCCCTCTCTCTCCCTCTCTCTCTCTCCCCCTCTCTCTCTCTCTCTCTCTCTCTGTACAGTTTGTTGTGATGGTTACATGTTATTTCCTGTATCTCTGTAGGTTATATGCGCGTGTTTCCGGTGTAAGTAGCTGATTACTGGAAGTTAATGATGTTAATGTTGATAATGAGGTGATTATGAATGGATATACGGCAGTAATAAAGGTAAATAAAGTCACTCACAGTGTTCAGATCCGCTGCATTCCTCCTGCCGAACCTGCGCTCCACACTGACGTCATTCAGCGACTCCTCCGCGGCGAGCGATAATGACGTAGCCTCCCCCGTAACCCGCCCCGCCCCTCCGCGCGGCCCATGGTGATGACGCGGTCGCATTCCTCTGCCATGTGGTCATGAGTTATCGAGCTTCGGTTGATGGAGTTGAGGTTTCAGGGCTGAGCGATGCTGCTGCGCCATGTTCCTCCACCCTGCAATATCCTCATGTGATCCTCACACTGTCATCATCCTCACCTCATCCTCACACTGTCATCATCCTCATTTCATTCTAACTCTATTCTCATCCTCACCCTGTCCTCACCCTCACCTCACACTCATCCTCACACTGTCCTCATCATCCAGTGTCCTGCAAAAAAAACCATAACACTCACATGTGAGAAAATACTGAACTTTATTGCAATAAAAAATAGTGAATCATGTTAATTCACTAAAAGAAAATAAATATGAGTATATTCAGTGATAAATACAATTATATGATGAATAAATAATAAATATAATATGTAGAGTTAGTTGAAGAGTGTAGACGTCTGGGCTGGAGAACTCGTTGTGAGCTGTTGGGGGTGGGCTGTAGAGGGTTTTCAGGGCGTTCACTCTGCAAAGAACTCACACTACTACGCATCACTGAGGAGGCAAAGAGGAAGGTGATTAGAACTGTAACTGAAGCTGCAGAGAAATCCATTAGATAGCTTTGGATTAAGAGGCAGAAACGTGACGGGTCTGATCAACTCCAGCTGGGTCGCCTGGACGAGGGTGTCTGATGTTGAATTTTGTTACTAACGCTCTCTATACAATACACAGTCTCAAGTGTTAAAACAAACAGCACCTGACATCAGTGATTCATGAACCTAAACCATAAACCTAATAAGCCACATTGGAGGGTTTTGGAGCCCCTTTTTTAAGGTGCCACAGCATCTCAATAGGATTCAGGGCTAGGACTTTGACTCGGCCGCTCCAAAGTCTTTATTTTGTTTTTCTTCAGCCATTCAGAGGTGGACCTGCTGGTGTGTTTTGGATCAGAACCCAAGTTCACTTCAGCTTGAGGTCACGAACAGATGGCAGAACATTCTCCTTCAGGATTTTTTGGTAAACAACAGAATTCATGGTTTCACTTATCACAGCAGGTCTTCCAGGTCCTGAAGCAGCAAAACAGCCCCAGACCATCACACTACCACCACCATATTTTACTGTTGGGATGATGTTCTTTTTATGAAATGCGCTGTTACATTTACACGAGACGTAATGGGACACACACCTTCCAAAAAACATTTTTTGTTGTGGCAGTAATCAGGCCTGGGTGTGGTGAGAGAAAATAAACTTTTAACAGGGGGCAAACACTTTTTCACACAGTGCCATGTAGTTTTGTTTTCCCTTAATAATGAAATCTTCATTTGAAAACTGCATGTTGTGTTTACTTGTGTTATCTTTTACTAATATTTACATTATTTTAATGATCTGAAACATTAAAGTGTGACAAACATGCAAATAAATAAGAAATCAGGAAGGGGGCAAACACTTTCTCACACACACACACACACACACACACACACACACACACACACACACACACACACACACACATATATATATATATACCTACTGTACATTCTGCCTAATGTTTCACATTTACGTATCTATCTTATTATTGTTATTATTTATGATGATGGTGATGATGAGGATGAGGATGGTGATGATGATGATGATGATGGTGGTGGTGATGATGTGATGGTGGTGGTGGTAATGGTGGTGGTGATGATGATGGTGGTGGTGATGATGATGGTGATGATGATGATGGTGATGATGGTGGTGGTGGTAATGATGGTGGTGGTGATGATGGTGGTGGTGATGATGGTGATGATGATGATGATGATGTACACTCCCAGCCGGTATAGAGCGCTGTATCCAGAATGTTCTCTGTAGTGCACTTCTCTAGTGACCCTGAGTAGTGCACTTTGAGGTGATTGAGCTCGCGGCCCTGAATAAATGATCAAGAAGCTGTGGTGAAATTGTGTAAGCCAATCGCGAGCCGTGCGCGCGCGCGCGCGTGTGCGCTGCTGAAAGCGGATGCAGCAGTCAGTCTGACATTATCCTCATTTTCCTCATCAGGATGTTGTGTTTATCAGCTGTGATCTGCGCTGCTCTTCTCATCACTCAGGTAAGAAGTGCTCCTGAACATCATCATCACCACCATCATCATCATCATCATCATCCTCATCATGTTCCTGAGGAACAGGGAGATGTGTTCAGCATGGGGTAGAGCTAACCTGCTAACTGTGTTTCATCCAGTAATTATTCACCACTATAATAATAATATTAATAATAATACAGTAATACAATTCATCTTTTTTCTTCTTTTCCTCTTTATTATTATTATTATTATTATTATTATTATTATTATTATTATGTTTTTTATATATATATAATTAAACCCAGTCATTAGTGTTGCACAGGTCAGGAGACTCTCAGCGTCTCACCTGCGGATAAATGTGGAGGGTTTTGTTATGAAGAACATCCAGAGTAAAACATCTGCCAAATAAAATATCCAGATCACGAATCAGAATTTCATAGCGGATCGGTCGAGTCCTGGGTTTCCAACAACCTCCACAGGCATCATTAAGCACAGGAGAAAGGTGGAGATGATGTGTGTTCAGGAGACCAAGTGAAAAGGGAGTAAGAGCAGGAAACATTGGAGATGTTTAAACTGTTCTATCATGGTGTGGATGGAAAGAGAAATGGTGTAGGGGGGATTCTGAAGGAAGAGTACAGTAAGAGTGTAGTGGAGGTGAAGAGAGTTTCTGATAGGGTGATGATCATGAAGCTGGAAGATGAAGGGATGATGATAAATGTCATCAGTGTTTATGCTCCACAAGTCGGCTGTGAGATGGAGGAGAAGGAAAGATTCTGGAGTGAATTAGATGAAGTGGTAGAAGGTGAACGTAGGAATGAAAGATTGGTGATTGGTGCAGACTTTAATGGGCATGTAGGTGAAGGGAACAGAGGTGATGAGGAGGTGATGGGTAGGTATGGTTTTAAGGAGAGGAATGTGGAAGAGCAGATGGTGGTAGATGTTGCTAAAAGGATGGAAATGGCAGTGGTGAACACTTATTTTAAGAAGAAGGAGGATCATAGGGTGACGTATAAGAGTGGAAGAAGGTGCACACAGATGGACTATGTGCTATGTAGGAGATGCAACCTGAAGGAGATTGGAGACTGTAAGGTGTTGGCAGGGGACAGTGTAGCTAGACAGCATCAGATGGTGGTCTGTAGGATGGTTTTGGAGGTGAAGAAGAAGAGGAGGAGAGTGAGGACTGAAAGAAGAATAAGATGGTGGAAACTGAATGAGGAAGAGTGTAGTGTGAGGTTCAGGGAAGAGGTCAGACAGAGGCTCAGTGGTGTTAAGGAGGTGTTGGATGATTGGGCAACTACTGCAGGAGTGATGAGGGAGGCAGCTAGAAAAGTACTTGGTGTAACATTTGGAAATAGACAAGGAGACATAGTGGTGAAATGAGGAAGTGCAGGAGAGCATAAGGAGAAAGAGGTTGGCAAAACAGAAGTGGGATAGACAGAGTGATGAGAAAAGTAGGCAGGAGTACAAGGAGATGCGGCAGCAGGTTAAGAGGGATGTGGCAAAAGCCAAAGAAAAGGCATATGAGGAGCTGTATGAGAGGTTGGACACTAAGGAAGGAGAAAAGGATTTGTACCGATTGGCCAGACAGAGGGACCGAGCTGGAAAGGATGTACTGCAAGTTAGAGCAATAAAGGATGGAGAG
>MU579904.1:1154435-1157288 GCA_024362625.1 Silurus asotus | reverse complement strand
TGAGTGTGTGAGTGTGTGTGTTACCTGGATTGAGTGTGTGTTACCTGGAGTGAGTGTGTGTGTGAGTGTGTGAGTGAGGGTGTGTGTTACCTGGAGTGAGTGTGTGTGTGAGTGTGTGAGTGAGGGTGTGTGTTACCTGGAGTGAGTGTGTGTGTGAGTGTGTGAGTGAGGGTGTGTGTTACCTGGAGTGAGTGTGTGTGTGAGTGTGTGAGTGAGGGTGTGTGTTACCTGGAGTGAGTGTGTGTGTGAGTGTGTGAGTGAGGGTGTGTGTTACCTGGAGTGAGTGTGTGTGTGAGTGTGTGAGTGAGGGTGTGTGTTACCTGGAGTGAGAGTGTGTGTGTTACCTGGAGTGAGTGTGTGTGTTACCTGGAGTGAGTGTGTGAGTGTGTGTGTTACCTGAAATGAGTGTGTGAGTGTGTGTGTTACCTGGAGTGAGTGTGTGTGTGAGTGTGTGAGTGAGTGTGTGTGTGTGTTACCTGGAGTGAGTGTGTGAGTGTGTGTGTTACCTGGAGTGAGTGTGTGTGTGAGTGTGTGAGTGAGTGTGTGTGTTTCCTGGAGTGAGTGTGTGAGTGTGTGTGTGAGTGTGTGAGTGAGTGTGTGTGTTACCTGGAGTGAGTGTGTGTGTAAGTGTGTGAGTGAGTGTGTGTGTTACCTGGAGTGAGTGTGTGAGTGAGTGTGTGTGTTACCTGGAGTGAGTGTGTGTTGCTTTACAGTTTTCATTGCTCTTAAACTTCCTCCTTCATTTCCTGTCACTTTAATGGGAGAAACTTCACAAACTTCTATAGAGGCTGAAACACACACACACACACACACACACACACACACACACACACACACACACACACACACACACACACACACTTGATGCAGTAAACACAAACATTTGTTCCAATTATGTCTGTAGAGAGTGTATCTGTGTGTGTGTGTGTGTATGTATGTATCTGTGTGTGTGCGTGTGCATATGAATGTCTATGTGTGAATGTGAGGATGTTTGTGTATGTGTGTTGTGAGTGTGTCTGTGTGTGTGTGTGTGTGTGTGCACGCGCGTGTGTGTGTGTTACCTGCACTGTTTGTGCGATAATGTGAGCTCTTGCTCTTGTTCTTCTCTTTCCCTTTGCTAATGGCTAGTTTAGTTGGGATCTGCTGCTGGATGCTGCTGGACTTTATAGTCTCATTGGTGGTGCTTAGCAGCTGGATGGGAACATCTGGTTTAATAGTGGTGGTGATGCTGATGCTCTCTTTGCGAGGAGGAACCAGCGGAGGGCGCTCTGGAGGCACACCAGGTGCTGAGAGAGATCTGCTGCGCAGGGTGTCCTCAGGTGATGGATACAGAGTGAGCAGCTGAACATCGAGAACATCACATCAATCACATTTACACCAATCATCTGTCTGAGATCCTGCAGTTACACCTCCACAATACTGCCTGAACATCAGATGGATATTTGTGTGTGTGTGTGTGTGTGTGTGTGTGTGTGTGTGTATTGCCAAAGAAGATTCTATTTTACTTTTGGTGCTAGATCTGGGAGTGTTGCTCCACCCAGGTGTGTGGCTCCGCCCCGGTGTGTGAGGTGCTTGTGTTTTCTGAGCTTAATCTTCTCCTGCTCCAGTTTCTCCCTCTCCTTCTCCACGGTGCGAGTGCTGTCCCTCAGGCGCTCCAGGTCCTGCTGGTACTCCTCCCTGCTCCGGTTCAGGACGTCCCTCTCTGCACAAAGCCCCGCCTCCTTGTTGGTACACTCCTCCAGGCGGCGGTTCAGCTCCTGCTCGCGATTGTGCAAGTCCAGCAGGTGGCGCTGACGCTCACGAGCCCACATCTCCTGGTCTTGCCGCTGCAGCACATGTACCTTCTGCAGCTGGAGGAGTTCCTCACGCAGCTTCTCCAGGTGGCGCTGGCGCTCCTGATCCTGAATGGAGTTGAAACGCTGACGTGATGACCGCTCACGCTCCAACTGAGCTGCACGCAGAACCTCCAACTCGCTGTCCTGCTGAGAGACCAGCACCTGACCCCCACACACACACACACACACACACAAACACACACACACACGTCAGCTAATCAGAGTCGTTTCTGCTACTTAAATGTCTCAACTACATTTATATTCGTTTTTTTCTTTACCTTCAGACTGTACAGCGTCCGTATCAGTTTATCTGCACTGACTATCCACTGAACACACACACACACACACACACACACACACACACACACACACACACACACACACAATTACAAAGTGTAATGTTGCATTGTTTATAGGAGTTATGTGAAGGAGAGAAGTTCAGCACCTCTGATTTATCCTGAGGAGGAGGAAGAGTGGAGCGACCTTCATCATCAGCCTAAAAACAACAGAGAGAAGAAGATCAGATTCCGAGAGAGAGAGAGAGAGAGAGAGAGAGAGAGAGAGAGAGAGAGAGTTACACAGAGTTACACACTGATATCTCCAGTTGATGGAGGTAAAGATCTCTGAGATGAGGATCTGAGTTTGGTCTCGGAGCTTTGGACCGAAATCCATCAGCATCTGTAACACAGTCATAAAATTACCAACACACACACACACACACACACACACACACACACACACACACACACACACACACACACACACACACACACGTCCACAAGGGGGCGATGTGTAAGTGTAACTGGATACTGTGTGAATGTGAATGGTGTAGTATAACCCAGACTTTTGGTCATCCTGTGAAAGGCAGGTAGAGTCTGTGATCTTCTGTGTGGCTCGATGTTGCTCTCTCCAGATAGAGGAGGAAAGAACAAATCTTCACCCATCAACTGCATCTGTAAACTCTCAGCTGGAACACACACACACACACACACACACACACACACACACACACACACAC
>MU579904.1:1126935-1144435 GCA_024362625.1 Silurus asotus | reverse complement strand
TGGTGCAGTTTGGACTCAGGGCTGTGGGGTACACCTGTGTAACTGGCAGTGAAACGAACACCAGGCAAGTTTGTCCGAGGTATGATTCGACTTTGAATAGTAAAATCAATTGTCATGTCATTGTCATGGTAACGTATTACATCATCAGGACACGCCTCCCCTATTTAACCATGTACTGACAAGGCTCTGAGGTCAGCAGGAATGTGTGCATGTGTGTGTGAGATAAAGCGGTGTGTATTGTGTATCGTGTCCTTCAGCTTTAACAAACAAAAACAAATAAAGTCCGAACTCTTCAATCCATCAATACTGAACAGAGAGGAGACACAAGGAGGAAGAGGGAGAGGTGTGACGAGAGACAAGCTGAGAGACAGAGACACACGACGAAAAACAGACATGCGCTCAGAGGCACGCCAAGAGACGTGCACTGAGAGTCAGAGACACACGCAGAGACAGAGACACACGCAGAGACAGAGACGTGCACTGAGAGTCAGAGACACACGCAGAGACAGAGACGTGCACTGAGAGACAGAGACACACGCAGAGACAGAGACGTGCACTGAGAGTCAGAGACACACGCAGAGACAGAGAGGCATCCAAAAGTTTGCATCCTTGCTTTGGTTTGTGGTGGAAAGAAAATGAAAGCTCTGGTTCTCCTGCAGTGAATATAAAACTACAACAACCACCTGAAAATAAAAGAAATTAGCAAACTATTGGGGTGAAGTTAAATGTGACGTAAAAGACTGAAATGATCTTTTATTTTTGTTATTATAAATAAGCTGCATGTGACAGAAACTGATTCTCCTGCTGGTGGACATGTTCATTCAAAACAGGATGCAAAATTCGAGAAAGAGAAAAAGAGAAAGAAAGAGAGAGAGAGAGAGAGAAAGAGAGAGAGAGATGAAAAGACTGATGGAAAGAGAGGGAAACCGACAGACGGATGTGACTGATCATGAAGGTTTTTAGACATATACACACACAATAAGGCCACTTTAACTGTCACCTCCCAGCTCCACGCAGACCCCTCCCAGCTCCACCCAGACCCCTCCCAGCTCCACCCAGCTCTCTAGTCTCTTCTGATTGGTGGAGGTCCACAGCTGGTTCACAGTTTCTTGGTGTTTGGGGCATGGTGCTCAGTGTCAATCGTCTGAATATTAAATGATAAACGCAGCTTCTCTATGTACACAAACACACACAAATCATGGCTCCGCCCCCAAAACGCTTGCAATAATGTGCACCATGTCGACAGTAACATTCAGGCTCCACCTTAAACACCCATAATGCACTGTGCATTACTGAACATGTAGTGATAAACTATAGAATTAGCTACATTGTCTTAAACTGAGTGTTGATACTTCCGTGTTTTGCTGACTGACAGGGGTTCCTGGAGGGGGTTTAAGTTATAACCTGCTCAGCCAATCACAAACCTGATCATGTGGTTAATCATGTGATTATGTACATGGCAGTTTAGCTTGTGGGCCAGCTAGACTAGGCTAGCTACAGTAGGTATCTACTGCTAGATTAGCATAGCCAAATCTAGATGAAAGATTTAAAAGAAAGGTTTATAAATAAACAAATTAGTTTTGTCTTAAACTCCGCCCCTTTAAACACAGGCAAACCTGTCAATAAAATTGATATGTAGATAGATAAAAAGTCTTGTGCTTAGCATCCCTTTGTCTTCTTTCTTTAAATGCTGGTTTACGCAGAATGCTAGGTCATTTGCTAACCGCTAGTTTGGCAAGTTTAGATGCAGCAGACAGTCCAGAAATGGGCGGGTCCATCGGGAAAACAGGAAGTGATAAAAAAGTGGTTCTATAAAAACCAGTGAAGAAAAAAATTAATATTTGAGCTTGTAACATTGGAAGAAAAAAAAAAAAAAGGGGGGGGGCCTTTGGGGTGCTGCTGATGCATTAAGAGGGGCTGGATCGAGGGAGCGAGGGAACGCATCCGTTTTTCTTTCCCCCGTTCATGTGTGTGTAGGGGATGAGTCCTGCATACGTCCCCTCGTCTCCCTCACCCTGGGGTGAGTAGGAGGACAGAGGGATGCTCTCCATGTTCTCCACATCCATGTCGAAGTCCTCGCTGTCCCGAGCTCGGATCCTGTTTTCCTCGCTGTAGAAGAAGGATAGATCAGTGAAGGACGGATGGAGTTCATCTCTCAACATCTCAATGATCTCCTGAAACATAGGGCGCAGCTTCGGGTTGTAGTGCCAACACATCTGCATCAGACTGTGACTGTTTCACACACATACAGAGAGAGAGAGAGAGAGAGAGAGAGAGAGAGAGAGAGAGAGAGAGAGAGAGAGAAAAGGTTATTATAAACACCCTCTGTAAATAGATTACACACTGCTTTGATCTTAAACCCTGCTCAGGTGTAGTGGACATGAAGTGCACTATGTAGGGTTTATAATACCTGTATGTTCTATAATATCTTTTTTATTAACACACATGGGTGCTGTCTGTCACACACATTTAAAATGCACAACTACACTTAATACTCAAACACAACGATTGTGCTGGTTTCTAATTGGTCGACAGGTGTATGGTCACCATAGCAACAAGCAGACGCTGTATTTTCTCCCCTTGCTGATGATAAACGCACACACATGCACATAGGCACTCACACACACACTCACAGTCTATCAGGGCAGTTATCTGGACGATCCAGGAATCCTCCATCCATCACAAACTTCAGCACCTGCTCGTTAGACAGACCCTGATACGGCTGCTCTGCTAGTGTGCTAATCTCCCACAGGACCACACCGAAAGACCTGCACGTGTGCACAAAAACACAATACTCACATCTCCCTTCTCAACATACACACATAGAACACTGCTCCCAGGTTCTGCATTCTGATTGGTCAGATGCTGGTGATTAGTTCTCTATAACAACAGCACTGACCGTAGTGTTGGATTAGATAGTGCACTCATTCTGTGTGTGTGTGTGTGTGTGTGTGTGTGTCTCACCAGCAGTCTGAGTGTGCAGTAAACACCCCATCCTTCAAAGACTCAGGTGCCATCCATCTGACAGGAAGTAGTCCCTTACCTCCTTTCCTGTAATAATCTGTCTCATAGATGTCCCTCGTCATCCCAAAGTCTTAATCACACACACACACACACACACACACACACACACACACACAAAACGAAATTTAAATAATCAGATAAATCCAAGAAATACTTTTCCTCATTAATGTTATTTAATGTTAGATCATTCATTCATTCATTCTTCATATTTCTTTTTTTCGATCCCGTCATTAACTTGTTTTTCTTTCTTTCTTTTCTTAGTTTTCATTTCCATGTTTTAAACCTTTATTATTATTATTATTTTATTGGAATAAATAATTCATACACATTGTTACACAGAAACCTACTGTTCTTACAGCATTATCTGTGTAAAGCTGCTTTTAGACAACATCCACTGTGAAAAACGCTATACAATAAAAACTAAAAGAAACTGTATCTTCCTTTGTTTTCAGAAGAATTCATTAATTTATAAATATTAGTTTTCTCCTCTGTTCTTCTCTGTGTACAGCATGTGCAGTTGATTTTGTTACTGTAAGTATTTTGGGGGTGTTGTGATGATTACCGCCGATCTTGACCGTGTAATCTGTGGACACCATGCAGTTCCGCGCCGCCAGGTCTCTGTGCACAAACTTCTTCGCGTTGAGATACGCCATTCCATCGGCGATCTCCGCCGCCATCTGGACCATCTCCCTCAGAGTGGGGGGGGGACGACCCGGGTTATTCTGGTGCGCACACACACACACACACACACACACACAATAAAATCATCTACTCATCAAGAAAATAATTCTAGATACACACACGTGTGTGTGTGTGTGTGTGTGTGTGTGTGTGTGTGTGTGTACACCTCAGAGTCAGGGCGGAGACGGCGCAGGTAGCTCTTCAGATCTCCGTGTGTCATCAGCTCCATCACCACCAGAGTGGGCTGGCCTTTAGAGACCACGCCCAGTAGTCTCACCTGATCAGCGAATTAGAGTGTTAATCAGAGAAACACGCCCCCAAACAACACAAACACACACACACACACACACACTCACACAGGAACTTTAATGTGTTTTGTTGGAGAACTCTGTTAGCTTACCACGTGGTGACAGGTGAAGGCCTTCATGACCGAGGCCTCGTTGAGGAACTCAATCCTCTCTCGGAGACTGGCCGCTTCGTTGACCGTCTTTACTGCTACACGTGTCTCAGCCTCGCCCTTCACCACGTCACGGGCCACGCCCTCATACACCATCCCGAATGAGCCCTGACCAAGCTCATGCAGCAGGGTGATCTTCTCCCGTGCCACCTCCCACTCATCCGGCTCATACACTACACACACACACACACACACACACACTGTACTATAAACTGTGCTTGCTTTTGTTATTATTATTATAATCATAATTACTTTCATCTGGACTCAGGTATTCAGGGTTTGGAGAGGTGTACAGACGTCCAGTTGGTCCTTCTGCTTGCCTACACACACACACACACACCAGCTGATTATTATAGCATTATTTTTTTGAAACGGAGTGATATTTCACTGACAGTGATGTCACACAGCTTTAACACTCACTTCCTTTTGAACATGACGAAACCAACCGTCGCCATTAGGACCACCAACACCACACACACCACCGGCACCACGATAATCTTTAACAGGTTAGAGGGATCCACACCTAAATGCACACGCACACAGTATGTGCTGTATATAATACACAATAATGATATGTATACAGAGTAGGGTGCACACATGCACGTGTGTGTGTGTGTGAGAGAGAGAGAGACAGACATACGGAGATCTTTGACGTAGAAGTACACAGGTTCTGTCCAGGATCCGTTTCCTGCCAGTGATGTGGCTCGGATTCGCACAGTATAATTCCCAGGATGCACCACTCTCAACTTGCAGCCACTGTCATTTATGTACTGCTTCCTGGACACACAGTGATTCAGCTCCTGTAGCGCGCGCACACACACACACACACACACACACACACAGTAATCAGACCAATTTTATGATTAACATAGGTGTATAATTTAGTGTTTATTTACTGTACTTTATTTTACACCTGGCAGAGAGTGTATGCGTGTGTGTGTATGCGTGTGTGTGTGTGTGTGTGTACCTCTGAATCTCCCAGTCTCTTGTAGTTTACTTCATACAGTATGATCATACCATTTGGAGCTTTTGGCTCCGCCCACCTAATGTGCACCGAATATTCAACAACGTTAACAAGAATCTGTCCGAGGATGTCATCAGCATGATCTGCAACACACACACACACACACACACACACACACAATAAAATGATGCACATTCTGGAACATCATAAAGTTTGAAAATGATGTACACTGACTGTGAAGGAATAAGGGGGGGAGCTTCAGCAGGTACCATACAGCATTAAGTGTGTGTGTGTGTGTGTGTGTGTATACCCTCAGGCATGGTGCGAGCGCTGACGTAGGAGGCCATGCTGCAGCGCTCAGGGTCTTCTGGCTGGTTGTTGCAGGCTTGAATCTCGATCTGGTAGCTGGTAAAGTGTTTCAGGTTGGAGATCACTGTTGATTCCTTACTATACACAAACTGAATCAACTTATTTGACTCCGCCTCCTGACTAGGCAGGGGAGTGGGTGTGGTCAGGAAAATGGACACTGTGCTGTTGGCCACACCCATAAGGGCTCTGCGGTGACGTGATGGTCTGGAGAGAGAGAGAGAGAGAGAGAGAGAGAGAGAAAGAGAGGGAGGGAGAAACTCCAATTACACAATAATTAAATGTGTGTGTGTGTGTGTNTGGGGGGGGGGGGGGGGGGGGGGGGGGGGGGGTAATATTTTAATGAGCTTGCTTGATTGACAGTCTTCACTTCTGAGACTGCCAGTTCTACACCACTAAAGAGAAATAAAAAGGTGTGTGTGAGTGTGAGGAAAGGTGATACTAGCCAGCGTACAGAGGTGTGTATATATAAGCAAAGGTGTGTGACGTGTGTGTGTGTGTCTGTGTAGATATATGGATGATCACAGGTGTGTTTAGTACCTGATGCGAAAGATCTCATTGTGTAGGTAATTCTCAAAGGTTTTGCGGTACTCTCTCTCCTCTGCCTCTTTCTTCAGCTGTTTCTCAGTTTTAGGACATGGACAGCAGAGTTCACCCAGACCTGAGTCCTCCGTCTGATTCCACTTCTGTCCTTCCTTACTGTCCACCAGTGTGGGGACTCGAGACGGAAGCTTCATACCTACACACACACACACACACACACACACACACACCTGTTACTTAGGAGTAAAGTGTTATTTTCAAACCCCATTAAGGGTGTGCACACACACACACACACACACCTTGCTGGCAGTAGTCAAACTTGTAGAGCTCGCTGGCCTCAGGCTGCTGTAGGCAGGACACAACGTAGTATGTGATGTTGCCGTTTGGGTCGTTGGGCGGTTTCCACTTCAGGATGATCTGAGAGGACGAGTTGGAGGAGGAGATGGGATCCAGTGGCACAGATGGCTCTGAAATATCAAACAGAGGGACAGACTGAATAAGTGTGTAGATAATTAGAGTGTTGTTATTAAAATCATGTTAGCGCTATGCTAATTGCTAACTGGTAGCGTTGGTGCGGATGTAGATGATACGGCTTTTCGCCCCCTGGATGTGGTGGTCATCAGAGGTAGAGAGCTGGGCTTTAACCATGACGGCGTACTCAGTCCAGGGCTTTAGGGCCACGATGAGGAACCCAGGCTCCTGCTGACGCCCATCACTCGAGCGCTGAGGAGGATCCACATCTGCAATTACCCAGCTGTTAGAGCCGCACGCATCCCGCCCATCAAACTCTGTCACATTCCTGTACGGACTGCACATGTATCAATCACACACACACACACACACACACACACACACACAGACTTTAACAACACAGTTATTATCAGCTCACGTGGTACTCACCAATGGCTTTTGATTTAAACCTCAACAGATCATTAGATGAAGATGAAAAGTTAAAAAGGACAAAAATTTTTTACCTACAGCACTTTAATCAGTAACATATAAATCAATGTGAGGTAGTTTGTGGGTTATACAGTGAACATGGCTTCTTAAGAATCTACAGTGAAAATACACTGAATATTGGACCACACTGTCACACGTGTTCTTGTTTATAGAACTGCTGCGTTAAAAAAAACCTCCCAGCAGTCATACTGAATTCACTGCCAAGGTCATGGCTTCAAGTGTCCACAAGGGGGCGATCACCTGCTGTTACATTAAAAGGGAACTGATTACAGACTGGTGGTGTGTGGAACCGGAACAACTGGTTGTTGTTGTCATGGTAACATCTCAACTATATTACTCACAGCATGATAACGTAAAGCTCAATATTATAATCTCAGCTGTTTTATGTAACGTCGCATTACGTGAGAATTCAGTAAAAACTTCCAGCTACACTCATTACAGAACTCAGAACCAGTATTCCACACCGAGACCAGTCTGATACAGTGTGTGTGTGTGTGAGAGCTGCTAAAGCAGTGTCACAGCTCAGACCTGCACAGAGCTGAAGCTGAAGATGAATTACAGCACTTACGCTTCTTTATAGAGAACCATGAAGCCCAGCAGGTCCCTGAAGTCCGGCGGCCAGAACGGCTCCCACTTTATAATGATCTTATCTGCAGCAGTCCTGATGGACGTGAACTTCAACACCCGGTACTCACCTGGGGGGTGACACACGTATTTATAATGAAAACATTCACTGTGTGTGTGTGTGTGTGTGTCTTACAGGACGCCTGGTCTCCGTTGGTCTTTAAGCCGATGTCGTTCCTGGGCGTTCTCTCTCTCGTCCCGGTCACCTCCTCCATCCTGCGGATCTCACTCAGACACAGTTTGGAGTTGTGGTGGAAGAACATGCGGCCATGCAGGATGCTGAGGTTGTGTTTTGACCAGTCCCACAGCTGCCGCAGGTTCTGATTGTCCAGAGCGAAGAATGAATAATTCCTTTTAAAGAGAAAGAGAAAGAGAGAGAGAGAGAGAGAGAGAGAAAGAGAGAAAGAACAGTACTTATAATAAAACTGCTTTAATAGATTCCACTTAGTGTGTTCTTGTGCTACTGCATGGTCACCACACCCTCTCTGCTTTCACACAATCAGAACACTTGGTCCTACCCTCGTTCCTGTGTCTCTCCACGGATCAGGCTGAGCTTTCTGAGGAACGCCAGAGATACGAGAGCATAAGAGCGACGCACCATCAGGTACCCTGTGATCTCCTCCAACTGACCCAGGTTAGCTTCCAGTTCTGAAGCGATATTATCTAACACACACACACACACACAGTTAGTATAGTGCAAGTCATCTACAGCATTTAGCAGAAGCCCTTTTACTGAGTGTGTGTGTGTGTGTGTGTGTGTGTGTGTGTATAGGCTGTAGAACAAAACACTAATACACTTCACACACTGCATGATTATTATTCTTGCGGGTAGTTGTTATGGTTGTGGATGTTGATGTTGTGGATGTTGATGTTGTGGTGGTTGTTGTGGATGTTGATGTTGCGGTGGTTGTTGTGGATGTTGATGTTGTGGTGGTTGTTGTGGATGTTGATGTTGCGGTGGTTGTTGTGGTGGTTGTTGTGGTGGTTGTTGTGGATGTTGATGTTGTGGTGTTTACTTCCTCCCCGGATGTTGATGATGAGGCTGCCGTTCAGCAGTGTGCAGCCCCGCAGTGCCTGAGCCGCAGTCACAGAGTCCACCGTCTTCTCTCCCACACACACTTTAGGACACATTCCTGCACACGGTGTACACGTCAGGCTACACACACACACACACACACACACACACACACACAATGAATAATCAGATCTGTATATCACAGCATCTAAGTCACACAACCTAAACAGCATGAAGATGTTTCCCTGCTTCTTCTTCTGTCTGTCCGTCTCTTTTCTCCCACTTTCTGTCTCTCGGTCATTTCCATTCCTCTGTCTGTACTCTGTGTGTGTGTGTGTGTGTGTGTGTGTGTTACACTCACATTGTGGAGTTGATGGTGTACCCTGTGTGTGTGTGTGTGTGTGTGTGTGTGTTACACTCACGTTGTGGAGTTGATGGTGTACCCTGTGTGTGTGTGTGTTACACTCACGTTGTGGAGTTGATGGTGTACCCTGTGTGTGTGTGTGTGTGTGTGTGTGTGTGTGTGTGTTACACTCACGTTGTGGAGTTGATGGTGTACCCTGAAGGACACTCAGGAACACACGCCCCCTGGTGGATGACGTAGGTAATGCAGTCCTGGCCCTGTGTGTTGCGAGAGCACTGTGTGTGCAGAGCCATGCAGTAGGCGGGGCTCACACACCGCCACTCCTTAAAGGAGAGGAAGCCGGAGGGGCAGGTCTCTACACACACTCCTGCATGCAGGAAGTGACGACACGCCACACACTGGGCTGCAGATTCTGGCTTCATACACCCTCCCAAACACTCCGAGTGACAGCACTGACCCTCCACTGTACACGCCCTCGCCTTACACACTGACGGACACACTACAGGGGGCGGGACAAAGGGGTGGAGTCAAAGAGAACAAAAAACACTCAAACAAAGAAGTAACACACACCCAGCAACCACAACAACATAAAGGATGTATACAAGACAGTGTACACAATTACAATTTACCCACTGTGTGTTAATACAGGTCAGGGTCTCGCTGTACAAACAGACATCCTTAATCGTGTGTGTGTGTGTGTGTGTGTGTGTGTGTGTGTGTGTGTGTGTGTGCGTGCAGTAAAGTTGTTACTGATGTGTTTATGTTCTTTTTTACTGCATGACCTCCGAACAGGAAAAGACCAGACAATAGCAGGAAATCATTCAGAATCAATTGTCTGTGTGTGTGTGTGTGTGTGTGTGTGTGTGTGTGTGTGTGTGTGTGTGTGTGTGTGTGAGAGAGAGAGTGTGTGTGTGTGTGTGTGTGTGTGAGAGAGTGTGTGTGCGTGCACATTTTACAGGAAACTATTAGGCACGTTTTCCTCAAGAACTTCTTAATGAAACTCGGGAACTTCAGGAGTCCTGGTTCTAAGAACACTTTTAGTTCTGCTGTGGACAGAAGCCGTGAGTGAACACATGACTAACGCACCCTGACTTATCTAATCAACACAAACTACACAAACTACACAAACTAATCAATACTACTCACAGCACAATTGCAGAGAGTATACACTGTACAGTCAAAAGTATGTGGACACCTGACCACAAGCTTGGTATATGAATCTTTTTGAACATCCCATTTCACATGTGCTGTTACAATGAGCTCCACTGTTCTGGGAAGATGTTCCACTGGATTTTGTGGAGATTCATTCAGCTATAAGGGTGTTAGTAGAGTCAGGTACTGATGTAGGTGAGGTGAGGTGAGGTGAGGTGCAGGCTGTACAGCAAGAGATTTTCCACTCTAACCTGCATTAAAAGCAGATCTTCATGGAACTGGCTTTGAGCACAGGAACACTGTCGTGCTGGAACATGTTCGAGTCTCCTAGATCAAGTAAAGGGGAAAAGTTCGACCCGAAAGACGTCCAGTATAACCGTGTGCCACATACTGCTGGGAAAGTCAGGTGTCCCAATACTTTTGGCATGCAGTGTACACAAAGTAAGTACTCACTCCTTTGGCAGTGGCGTTGTGTCCAGCAGCGAGCCCCGAACTGGCCGTTGATGGTGGTCTGAGGACAGGTGGTCTTGCCCTTGGCCATGCCGGGACACACGTCTCCACACTCTCCCTCGTTCTTATTGGCTATGATGTAGTTGTCTTCCACAGAGTCGAGGACCTGAGACCAGTCGAGCGTGGAGAGGTAACAGAGGTCAGGGTTCTTCTCCAGCCGCACGGCGCCACGAGTGATGTTCATCAGACTGTGCAGTCCGATCTCCTTCAGCTGCAGCATCTCAAAGATGACCAGGGCGTAGTTGAAGAACAGATTGTTCCCTCGGATGACGGTGAGATTGGGGAACAGTTCGCTCAGGCTCTCCAGACCATACACACGAAACAGCAGCAGGTAATCCGTCACCACAGTCAGTTTGGGGAAACTCAGACCTCGAAAGTCCTCTGCTCTCATGTGGAACATCAGTAGGATCTTTAGGTGACCCTCAATCACTGTGCAGTTCTCCAAGGAGTGCAGGTTCATCACGTTGTTCCTGATGTCCTTACTCGCACAAACTGAGGACAACAAATTTTACCGTCCTTACGACAGAAATACAACAAACACACACAACACATAACTGTACCCACTCCCACTCCATAAAACCCACTCCCACTCCATAAAACCCACTCCCACTCCATAAAACCCACTCCCACCCACACCATAAAACCCACTCCCACTCCATAAAACCCACTTCCACACCATAAAACCCACTCCATAAAACCCACTCCCACTCCATAAAACCCACTTCCACACCATAAAACCCACTCCCACCCACACCATAAAACCCACTCCCACACCATAAAACCCACTCCCACCCACTCCATAAAACCCACTCCCACTTACACCATAAAACCCACACCATAAAACCCACTCCCACACCACAAAACCCACACCATAAAACCCACTCCCACACCACAAAACCCACTCCCACACCACAAAACCCACACCCACACCACAAAACCCACACCACAAAACCCACTCCCACACCACAAAACCCACACCATAAAACCCACTCCCACACCACAAAACCCACTCCCACACCACACCATAAAACCCACACCACAAAACCCACTCCCACCCACACCATAAAACCCACACCATAAAACCCACTCCCACACCATAAAACCCACACCACAAAACCCACTCCCACACCACAAAACCCACTCCCACACCACAAAACCCACACCATAAAACCCACACCACAAAACATTTTTATGTAATGAACTATACATGAGAACATTTACATAGTTTTACACACACACACACACACACACACAGCTGTAAATAATAATAATAATCGGAAGTTTTTGTTAGAGTTTTAAATGTAAATCAGGTTTGACAGTGTGAGTGTGTGAGACAATCATTTCACTTACACGGTTTAAAAATAAAAATAAACAGTGTGTGTGTGTGTGTGTGTGTGTGTGTGTGTGTGTGTGAGAAGGTACTCACTCTCTGCACCGCTCCTAGACCAGGTCCACACCAGAAACACACACACACTCCACAGCTGCATTGTTTTACCCCCAAAACACACTTTTACCCAAAACCCTGCTTTTACACACTGATATTTGTCGGTAATAAAGAAAGGAAAGTTCAGGTTCTGAGGAGAACTCGGTTACGCTCCTGTACACTCGCTAGCATGAGTGACTAGCATGCTGTGATTGCGTTAGCTTAGCTGGAGTCCGAGCAGCAGTGCGGATTCTCCCCGCCGTCCTGGGCGGCTTTATTTCTCATTAATCTCTCCAACATCTTCATCTTCATCCGGATTCTTCTGTGATTCAGACTCACAGGGGGGGGGGGGGGGGGGGGGGGGAAAAAAAAACCCCCCCCCGGAAAAAAAACCCCTCAGCCTGGCCCGGAAACCTGAAAGCACAAACTAGCGCTAAGCTAACTGCTAGTGGAAAGAAGGCTCACAAACTTTTGCCCCTCTGCTCCAGGGCAGTTATTTACAGCCTCCCGGAACTCACACAAATAACAGATACGTGTTCTTCACCCTGTCCGCCGTGTGTTCATGCTGAGAGCAGAACTTTATTCACTTATTCTCCTGATAATAGTAAAGATAAAGCGAACGCTAGCAGGCTCCAGACAAGTCACGCGTGGAGAAGTGAAGTTACAGAGCAACAGCAGCCGAACTATGTCTCAGCTCTTCTGTCTCCGTCTCAGCTCCGTCTCAGCTCTTTTGTCTCCCCACAATATGACCACAACGAAGTTGCACGAACTCCTCACGGCTCCACATGAAGCACACACCTGCACAGTACGTCCCTAATGCCTGCAGCAGGAAGTTCCAGTGGCACAGCTGAGATTCATCCCCGAGTTTCAACAACTCCGGAAGTCATCTCAAATTACCTCAACTAATCTCACCACATCTCATCTCAAATTACCTCAACTAATCTCACCACACCACATATCATCTCAAATTAACTTAATTTATCTCACCACATCTCATCTCAAATTACCTCAACTAATCTCACCACATCTCATCTCAAATTACCTTAATTTATCTCACCACATCTCATCTCAAAATACCTCAACTAATCTCACCACATCTCATCTCAAATTACCTTAATTTATCTCACCACATATCATCTCAAATTACCTTAATTTATCTCACCACATCTCATCTCAAAATACCTCAACTAATCTCACCACATATCATCTCAAATTACCTCAACTAATCTCACCACATCTCATATCAAATTACCTCAACTAATCTCACCACATCTCATCTCAAATTACCTCAACTAATCTCACCACACCACATATCATCTCAAATTACCTTAATTTATCTCACCACATCTCATCTCAAATTACCTCAACTAATCTCACCACATCTCATCTCAAATTACCTCAACTAATCTCACCACACCTCACTACATCTCATCTCAAATTACCTCAGATAATCTCACCACATCTCATCTCAAATTACCTCAGATAATCTCACCACACCACACCACATCTCATCTCAAATTACTTCAACTCATCTCACCACATCTCATCTACACAGTTTTTATAAATGCAAGATGATATCAGGTGTTTGTGTGTTTGGGATGAAATGGTGTTAAGAAGGTACACAAGCAGAATATGAAGCGTTGTCTAGGAAACGTTTATTTTAGTACATCCACCTCCTGTCCTCTCCCTTACATCCTCTTCCCATCATTAACATCTGACTTTTGGTGAGGTTGAACAACATTGTATACACACACACACACACACACACACACACACACACACACACACACACACACACACAGTTTGTTTCTGGGAACAGAGGATGTAAACAGGTCAGGAGGTAATGTGTGTGTGTGTGTGTGTGTGTGAGATGTATTTTTGTCCACGCTGTACCACCTTAGTAAGCCTCAGTAAACACTTGTAAATGCTTGAAGTTTGAAGTCAATAAACCAGTGTGTGAGGTAAAAGTTCAGCATGTGAGGTAAATAAGCCAGTGTGTGAGGTAAAAGTTCAGCATGTGAGGTAAATAAGCCAGTGTGTGAGGTAAAAGTTCAGGGTGTGAGGTAAATAAACCAGCTTGAGGTAAATAAGTCAGTGTGTGAGGTAAACAAACCAGCGGGTGAGGTAAAAGTTCATGGTGTGAGGTAAATAAACTGGTTTGAGGTAAAACTTGTGTGAGGTTAAAGTTCAGGGTGAGAGGTAAAAGTTCAGCATGTGAGGTAAATAAGCCAGTGTGTGAGGTAAAAGTTCAGGATGTGAGTTAAACAAACCAGTGTGTGAGGTACAATTTCAGGGTTTGAGGTAAACACGTGTGTGAAGTAAAAGTTCAGGATGTGAGGTAAATAAACCTGTTTGAGGTAAATAAACACGTGTGTGAAGTAAAAGTTCAGGATGTGAGGTAAATAAACTTGTTTGAGGTAAAACGTGTGCAAGGTTAAGGTTCAGGGTGTGAGGTAAATAAACCTGTTTGAGGTAAATAAACGTGTGTGAGGCAAAAGTTCAGGATGTGAGGTAAATAAACCTGTTTGAGGTAAATAAACGTGAGGTAAAAGTTCAGGATGTGCGGTAAATAAAACAGCGTATGAGATAAATAAACCAGTATGTGAGAGATAAGTTCAGGGTGTGAGGTAAATAAATCACTGAGAGGTAAAGGAGACTGGGTGAGGTAATTGACTTGGAGAGTGAGGTAAATTGGTCAGAAAGTGAGGTAAAAAGAGACACAAAATGCAATGGTGGATCGTGTACTTAACTCCTAGACCTTCAGTGATGTTCACCTCTTAATCCCATCATTATGATGCTACAGATATAGAAATCATCAATATCAGAGAGAAGTGCAGTAGAACAGAGCACTGAATCTCAGACAGAGAGAAGTGCAGGAGAACAGAGCACTGAATCTCAGACAGAGTGAAGTGCAGGAGAACAGAACACTGAATCTCAGACAGAGAGAAGTGCAGTAGAACAGAACACTGAATCTCAGACAGAGAGAAGTGCAGTAGAACAGAGCACTGAATCTCAGACAGAGAGAAGTGCAGTAGAACAGAGCACTGAATCTCAGACAGAGAGAAGTGCAGGAGAACAGAACACTGAATCTCAGACAGAGAGAAGTGCAGGAGAACAGAGCACTGAATCTCAGACAGAGAACATTTATTTCATCACTAAAGGAAGAAATCCAATGAACACAATTCAACACGCCTCCTTTCACTGTAGCCACAACTGCACCTCCACATACATCATCTGCAGCAGAAGCCTCGATATTCACCTCATCTAAATACCTCTGGTGTCCCTGCATTTCTGTGAATTACGGTTTTCCTGGGTATTTGGAATGAAGGCAGGCAAATTGTGTGTTTTTGTGTAAATTCTACAGGTAAGAAAACACAAAAGTATAATTGTGTAATGAAAAAGGGATAACAACTGTTTCGAACTGTTTTGTTCGACCGCTCCTCATGATGTCCAGCTTTTCTTCAAAAGTCTGTCTTGTAAATGTTTGTGTAAGTTTCTTTTCCCCGTCACCTTCTTAGCTGGCCCTGACGGTCCACCAGTTAGAAAGTGAGGTAAAAGTTTCAGCAGAAGCAGGTGTGGGTCTCCTCCATCTGCGGCTGGAATCTTCCTGAAAACCTTCCTGTGTATTATTATTATTATTTGGTAAAATATATATATATTTTTTAATAATATTTTATATGACATTTATAATAATAATTTATGCAGTAATTTCTCTCTATCCAGGCTGAGAAGGAGATGAACACCATCCCATTATAAGCTGAAGGTCAGACAGGAAGTGGACGAGACATGAAGAGCTGAGAATCAGCAACCTTTAATAAATACGGGTCCATTCATTTCCTGTTATTTACATCTCAATCACTGTATTACAGCTTCCACCAATATTCTGGTTCATCCCAAATACACACACACACACACACACACACACACACACACAAACCCCACTCAGAGCAGAAGGGAGAGAAACAGCGCCATCATCAGAGTTCAGGTTTTCAGTTCTACAGTAAACATGGGCAGCAGGTTAGATGATGGTGCTGCTGCGTCCCGATACAGACCCTGTTTACTACATACTGCCCAACATCAGAAATCTGTTTAATCCACAAAAAAGAGGACAAAATCCCATAATGCACTGCAAAAAACACAATCAAACCAACAGCTACCCACAATGCACCACAGGCGAACCAGAAATGTAAAAAAAATGTATATATATACACAGTGTACACAAAAAGAGATGTGCACTGTGTCTCTGTAGGGAAAAGAGAGTAGGGCACCATTCAGGACACAGCCGCTCTGATATAACCTCAGGAGAGAGAGAGAGAGAGAGAGAGAGGGAGAGAGAGAGAGGACATCCTCCACCCCCCTCACCCACACACACAAAAATCAGACTGTTTAATCAGTGGACACTGTGTGTGTGTGTGTGTGTGTGCGCGCGCGCTAGCGTCATTCACACACAGTCCTGAAGTGTGTGTGTTCAGCTGATGGAGGTTAGAATGGTGAAAAATGTGTAGGTGGAGCAAAACAGGACAAATTGGGCGGAGTTATGTTCCTGACTCCACCCTGAGGTGTGTTTCAGGTGGCAGTGGGTGGAGTCATACACAGCTTTCACTCATTCCGACAGGCTCCGCCTAATGAATCTTTAGTGTGGCAGTGGGCGAGGCCATACACCATTGGTCCTTTGTATTGGATGTAAATTGGCTCCGCCCTGACGTGTGAGATGGCAGTGGGTGGAGTCAAGATCCTTCTTCTGCTCATAGACTCCACCCACAGGGATGTGTGTGTGTGTCTCTCTGTCTGCTTGGCAGCAGTGGGCAGAACCCTGCACTGCTCTAATCTAATCATCATAGGCTCCACCCCCCTCACATATTTGAGCACAAAAACTAAGTATTATCGAGGAAAAAGTGGGCGGAGTCTTACAGTACAATCATTCTATCTGTCCAAGCTCCACCCTGGTGTGTTTGAAGTGGCAGTAGGTGGAGTCAGGGACTGAACCTGTCCAATAGAAAAGCCCTTTCCATCACAAGCTCCACCCTGATGTGTGTGAGGTGGTGGTGGGTGGAGTCAGACACTGCTGTAAACCAATAAGTTCTGTCTTCTTGCAGGCTCCACCCTGATGTGCATTTGAGGTATCGTAGGTGGGGTCATACGTTGCTGTTGTCCAGTAGAGGCTCTTTGCCTTCACAGACTCCGCCCTGAGAGGTGTGGGTGTGGCTCTGGGCGGTGCTGGCGTGTTTCTTGTAGTTGCCGGACCGCATAGAGACAGCGTTGTGTTCAGGGATGAAGAGCGCCACCAACAGGGAGAGCAAAACTGAGCAGGCTCCGAACAGAAACGGAGGACCAGGAATGATGGCACTCTGCACACACACACACACACACACACACACAATTGTTTTATTCATTCCCTGTCTCACTTCGTGTGTGTG
>MU579904.1:1094435-1121935 GCA_024362625.1 Silurus asotus | reverse complement strand
CATTAGCTCGCAGCTAACTGAATGATTCAGTTCTCCAGCTCACTGTAGCACTTTTATTTTCCACTTCCGTGTTCACACAAGTTCCGCCTACCTTTCTGTGATTGGGTAGCACACTGCCGTTCCCGCGTTATGATTGGACGATACTATTCCACCCGCTGTGTAGTGATTGGCTAATGGTCTCTCTCACAACCTCTGTCCATGTCAGATTTATTCTTTTGGTTTATGTCGGAATTAAAACTGAACAAAGTCTAAAATGATGTATAAATTACTGCAGTAGTAAAGAACACACACACACACACACACACACACACACACACACACACACACACACACTTCTTTAGTGTTGTTTTATTTGTATTATTTCCTACATTGTACATTAATAGTGAATAATCCAAACTATGAGAGAAAACATCTGGAATTCTGTAGTAAATAAAAACGTGTTAAAGAACCAAGAATAAATTTAATATTTTTGATTTTGAGACATGTTTTTTCATAAAGTGGATTCGTCACTTTTTATATTACGTTTGACACACACACACACACACACACACACACTACAAAGAAGTGGATGACATCACTGTATAAAAAAGTGAAAAAAAGAGTGACTTTTGGATTAGCTGTAGCACTAGCAGCTGTTAGCGGCTGTAGCTAGCAGTCAGCACTCAGCGCTTCGTCGCCGCATGTTTGAGTCGAGTTTTATTTATTTCATTTTTACACTGATTTTATAATTAGCTCGATCAGTGATAAGATTACAGCTAGTTTTAAACAAATACATTTTGTATCAACACTTTAGCTAGAGATTTAGAGATTTAGTAGAGAGAACTGTTAGCGGGTATACTCTCTCTGTGCTAATGATATTGCACATGTTGTTCAGGGTGGTTTAGTGACTGATTGGCGCTGAATGTTTCGATGCTAATCGTCATCTATAAAAGGGATGTCTCGTTCAGTGATGCTTTGTAAGTTCTGGCGGTCATCCTGAACGACACGCTGAGCACTGCTGCGTCTCTGAGCTTCGACATCACACGCTGCTTTTTCCTCCGTCGCTCTCCACTCACCTGAAACACAATGCTAATTATTTTACACTCACTTTTAAACAGGAAGTAATCATTTATCACACAGAATAACATGTAGCATAGCATCTTAGCCGTCTCCAGCAGTGCACTGTGGGTAAATATTACCCACAAGAGGGTGCACTACAGTTAGCCTAGCACAGATTAGCATTATATCATTATATAACACTGCAGCAGCAATTAGCGTTTGCCAATAAAGCTACTTTAAAAGAGACTGATGAGGTTTCAGACAGAAAAACAGCACCACTAACAGGACAAAAACTAAACCAGAGAAGAAGAGTTTAAAATGTCCCCCCAGTGGCAGTAAGAAGAAACCTGAGGAACCCAAGAGTAACCTGAGAGGGGAATCCAGGAGCAACCTGAGAAGAAACCAGGAGGAAACCAGGAGGAACCTGATGAGTGAAGCCATGTTCTCCTCATGCAGTGGCATCATGCCAAAAAAAACAACAACTGCTTCTGTACCTGTTACTGACCTTCCAACACTAGTGAAGTCATTCTGTCCTCGAGAGGACTCTCAAAACTCGAAGTGCTCTCACACTCCAGGTTCTCGCTATCAGAAGCACCCAGCTCTGGCAGCCTGAAGACCAATTTACTCCTGAAACACACAGACACACAACTAAGTGGCTAAACTTCAGCAGCTTAGCTATATTAGCTTAGCAGTTATCTGCCTCTATCTGGTAGCTAATGTATTATGCAATATAAAGGATTAGCATACGCTAATGCTAACTGTAACAGTAACAACTGACTTCTCATGTTTTATAGATCGGAGACTCTCCAGCAGCGTGTTCTCCAGCGAGTCCGATTCGTCTGTCTGAACCGTGTCCACTTTTCTTCTCGAGTTCTCCAGGACCGTGTTCTGTCTGCGCAGCGTGAGCTGTTTAACTGCCAGAGCCTCAACATGTTCCAGCTGCTGGATCTCCTTCATCTTCTCTTCAAATTTCTTCATCTGTTCCAGGATCAGCACCTCCAAACACCTACACACACGATTAAAGCAGCGGTGTGTATTCTCTCTGTGTTTAAAGCTGAGGTGTGTGTGTGTGTGTGTGTGTGTGTGTGTGTGGTGAAGGCTCTCACAGTGTGGTCTTAGGCAGGTCTTTGATGATGAGCAGTGGGTCAGAAACATCAGGGCAGCGCAACACACATGGAGCAAACACGATGGCCAGAGCATTAGCAGACATCCGGTTATGATCCTCCTCCTTCGCCACTCTGACACACACACACACACACACACACACACACACACACACACACACACGCAGAGGTATGGACATGCCCATGGAATAATAATGGATGTACACTAAGTAGTGTGTAGGGGGTGTGGATTGGGACACGCACTTGACCAGGTGAAAGACCAGACGCTCCAGTGTGCTGAAGTTCGGAGCAGGAAGTTCCTCTAACTTCCTGTAGATAGATCTCAGCTTCTCCGAATTCTCTGGCATATCTGAGAGAAAGTACAGGATTCACACTCAGTTCCTGTCCATTCCATCGTGTGTGTGTGTGTGTGTGTTTTTGAGAAACTGTATTAAAGAAGAAACACACACCAGCAGCATACAGGAAGTCGTTGTAGAGGTTAAAGGTCATCAGGGGCTCAGGTAACTCCCGTAACCAGGACTTAATCAGACCTGTAACTGTGTGGATCTGATAATTATCCAAATTTGTACTTTGAGGACCTTAAACACACACACACACACACACACACACACACACACATGAACATCTGCTCCAATAGCAACAATCATCATCTTCACAACCTATTTTAGAGTGTGTGTGTCTCACTGGTGTTCAGTAGCTGATGGAGCTCTTTAGCTTTGAGGGTGGATCCTGATTTGCGGTAAATCCCCTCGGTGTAAAGTCCGTTCATCTCCACATGCGCCAGCAGCTTTTCTAACATCCAGGGCACTGGATCCACCCTGCTGGTCAGAGTGAGCAAGTGCACGCCAAAGTTCACAGCACCTACTTTACCTACTTCAGTCTGTAATACACACACACACACACACACACACACACACACACACACACACACACACACAGAGTATCCAGCAGTAATGTTAGTGTATTGTACAGGACTATTCTATATTTATGTGTGTGTTCAGAGGAACAGAATGAAGTGAACTCAGGAGAATCCCGTACCTTCTTCTCGCCGTGTTTGGAGCAGTGTGTGCTGATTTTACCCATACACTTCCTGTGACACACCATCTTACACACTGAAAATCACAACACACACACACACACACACACACATTTTACTACTCACACCATAATCAGCCCACAGTGGGTGTGGCCTAAACCACAGCAGCATTATGCAGTGAAGGTGAGTAGTGGGTAGTGCACTAGCTGAGCAGTGCATTGTGGGTAACTCACCACTGCACATGCAGGCTTTCTCCATACACCAGATGAACGAGCCGCACATGTCACATGACTGAACAATGTTCACTTGGTATGTGCAGAACAAGTGATCCAGAGGGCTGTCAGGGAGCTACACACACACACACACACACACACACACACACACACACACACACACACACACACACACACACACACACAGAGCATATACATTAGTGCACTAAACAGTGTAGAGTGTCAAGATCATGTGTAGGTTTTCTTTATAAACTTACACACTTCTCGTTTTCTCTCGTCCTCTTCATCTTCTTTGTCATCTGAAAATTATTACAATTTATACAGAATAAATACATTCATCATTTATATACAGAACACTGAACATTTATAACTGTGTGTGTGTGTGTGTGTGTGTGTGTGTGTCATTAATGTGTAATAATGAGAGCATTCTCTCCAGGGTTTTATCCTCGTCTTCCTTGTCTTCTTCTTCCCCTTATGGTTGTAGTGAAGGGTTTGAAGGAGTACCTTTGTGAGATCAGACTCTGATGAGACACGTTTGATCTCAGCTCTGATGAAGCCGTCCAGCACTGACTGGAACAAATTCACCACCAGAGGAACTTCATCCTTCTTCTTCTGCGCCGCCAAACTCTCCACTTTACTCTTATACCCCTGCAGCAGCCCCTTATAACTGATCTGTGGGTTCTGTACACACACATCAAACAAATATATATATACATATACACACACAAATATGAACCGTGTGTGTGTGTGTGTGTGTGTGTGTGTGTGTGTGTGTGTTTCTCACCGAAAGGGAGTACATGCTCTTTATAGTGTCCCTGAACTGCGTTGTTGCTGTGAAGAAAATCACCTCAGTCT
Source organism: Silurus asotus (assembly GCA_024362625.1). NCBI lineage: Eukaryota > Metazoa > Chordata > Actinopteri > Siluriformes > Siluridae > Silurus > Silurus asotus. The sequence goes on along the minus strand of MU579904.1, from coordinate 1,117,649 downwards.
CTGAGAGAGACTTAACCCTGGACTGTAGATCATTCATCTGCCCACAACACACACACACACACACACACACACACACACACACACACACACACACACACACACACACACGTTAATAAACATGCTAAACACACATATACACCAGATATCTTACACATATACACACAGGAGTCTCCGTGGACTATGATGTTTGTGGATGATATTGTGATTTGTGGTGAGAGTAGTGAGCAGGTGGAGAAGATCCTGGAGAGGTGGAGGTACACGCTGGAGAGAAGAGGAATGTAAGTCAGTAGGAGTAAGACAGAGTACATGTGTGTGAATGAGGGAGAAGAGTGATAGCAGGAGTGATTTGTGATAGAAGAGTATCTGTGAGAGTGAAAGGGAAAGTTTATAGGACTGTGGTGAGACCTGAGATGTTGTATGGATTAGAGACAGTAACATTGAGTAAAAGACAGGAGGTGGAGCTGGAGGTAGCAGAGCTGAAGATGTTGAGATGTTTGTTGGGAGTGACGACGATGGACAGGATTAGAAATGAGTTTATTAGAGAGACAGCGCATGTAGGACGTTTTGGAGACAAGGTGAGGGAGGTGAGATTGAGATGGTTTGGACATGTGCAGAGGAGGGACATGGGGTATATCAGTAGGAGAATGCTGAGGATGGAGACACCAGGAAGAAGGAAAAGAGGAAAAACAAGGAGGAGGTTTATGGATGGGGTGAGAGAAGACATGCAGGTAGATGGTGTAAAAGAGGCAGATGTAGAGGACAGGGGGGTGGAGACGGATGATCCTCTGTGGAGACTCCTGATAGAAGAAGCCAAAAGGAGAAGATATACACACACACACCTGATTTCCAAGGAACTCGTCGAGGTAGCGTAGCTCTGTAGCGTGTGTAATCTGGCGGTTCAGGTAGACGTTACTCTGCTCTCGCGTCCCGCGGCTGATCTTTATGCTCCGACGCCTTCGTTTAGAGAGAGACGATGCTGAGGTGGGGGGGGTACTGTTCAAACGCTTAACTACATCATCAAACACACACGCGCACACACACACACACACACACACACACATCAGTATAATACAGTCACACTAAGGCCAAAAGTATTGGGACACCTGACTTTCCCAGCAGTATATGGTAGGAAAACTGTTACACAATGTTGGAGACATAATTGTGTAGGACGTCTTTGGATTTGCAGGAGCACAAAGTTTTTCCTTCACTTGAACTAGGAGATCCAAAACTGTTTCAGGATGACAATGCCCCTGTGCATAAAGCCAGCTCCATGAAGATCTGCTTTCGACAGGACGGAGTGGAAGACCTGCTATAGAGCTCTTGAACACCTGCATCCCAGCCCTCCTCACCTTCTCACCTACATTTTCACTTTACTTTACTAACACTAATGTAGATGAATGAATCTCCACAAATGTCCACAGAATTTAGTGGAACTTCTTCCCAGAAGAGTGGAGCTCATTATAATGTTTAAATGTTTAAAAGCCACATAATCTTATGCTCAGGTGTCCACAAACCTTTGGCCATATAGTGTATTAATAGATAGCAGGATATATAATAAAGATGGGTGACGTTACACTCGTCTCTCTCAGTGAGGTTTCTGCTCATCGTCATGTTCCCATCCTGAGGACCGACTCGCTTCTTGTGGAAATAACGACCAAAAAATCCTCCTCTGTAGAAAGACAATACACACCAGATTCACTGCACACTGTACTCTCTGTGTGTGTGTGTGTGTGTGTGTGTGTGTGACAGTGAGATGTTGTAAATCATGTTGAATGTTATTTTCTGGATTGTGTTTATCAGAAAGGCTCACTTTTCTGGAGCGAGCTGTCTGGCTTCACTCGGACTCTGCATCTCACTCGGTTTAGATCCATTAGGCAGCTGGGAGGAAAATACACTCTTGTTTAAACACACACACACACACACACACACACACACACACCCACACACTCACACACTCACACACACCACCAAAGCCCATGCACTCAGCCTTGAGGAAATTAGGAGATAACTCCGTTTCAGTAGAAGCCCCATATTTGTGTCCCGTGTCATGAAACATCACATTTCCCAAACTCACCCCAAACACAGAGCAGGGAGAGATCAGACCACAGCAGACCAGGTTAATAAACTAGCATGCTAACTAGCTGGTGTGTGTGTGTGTGTGTGTGTGTGTGTGTGTGTGTGTGTGAGATTTAGTAAATGGTTGTGTGTAAACCAGATCCTGTGTAAATGCAGACTGTAATAAATGTAAGTATTGTAGTGTAAAATGCAGGCAGTGTCTTCTGGGTAACTTGTTTTCCTGCTGAATTGAGACGAGTGGATAAAGTAATTCAGTAATGAAGATGAAGATGAGAAAGATGAAGAGTGCTCTGAGTTTTTACTCAATGTTTAGGTCTGAGCTCTACAAAATAAAAAGCAGGTCAGGAAACCAAACCAAGACACAAAGCCGTGACGAGCAGAGCAGCAGCACTGGTTCCTGCAGGAGGTTAATACTTGAATGCACATGCGGAGCTTCAGCTGCACTTCCTATGACTCCCTTATTCACACTTTATTACACTGTTCCTCATTATATCTGTGCTCTGAACCATCACCTCATATATACACACTCACTCATGTCCTTATGAAGCACAGCCCCTGAGCACGGCCCCTAACCCTCACCTGCTCAGTGTATAGAGCGGATAAGTGAACGTACACAGATGTATTACTGTTGTCATGGCAACCAAGGTTTGAATGTTCTATTATTTCTGTATCTGCCAGAAACACACACACACACACACACACACACACACACACACACTATTACATTAACTTATAATAGGCAGGAAACAGGCTACACTGAGAAGAAATCCTGGACCAATCACATCGTCTCCATACTATTTTCACAGCAACTGGAGTAAGAGCGCTGACCCTGGGCCGGTACTGATAGCTCTGAGCACAGTTATAATGTCCTATAAAATACAGGGGTCATAGAGAGTGTTACAGCTGGTCTGCTGAAGGTCGCTGAAGGTCACCTGGGTTTTCTCGAGCACCATGGGGGCGCTGGAGCGAAACGACATTCCGGGGCTGCAGGGAGGAAGTGGGAATATCCAGTAATCCTCACCCTGCTCTTGTTCTGTACCTTTCAGCACGAGGCCACTGCGAGCGTGAGCCAACCGACGCTTGTGTTTCGAGCGTCTACGTCTACGCAGCGTCACCTACGTTTCCCAAACAAGGTTTCATCATCATCATCATCATCACTCTTACAGGAAGTGTGTTCTCGCTCAGATGCACTGAAGGACCAAGCACATTTGCAGGAAAAATGCACATTTACAACATGCAATCTCGGCCCCTCGCGGCGTTTCGGCCCCTCGCGGCGTTTCGGCCCCTCGCGCTCGCGGCGTTTCGGCCCCTCGCGCTCGCGGCGTTTTTCCGCCCCTCGCGCTCGTGGCGTTTTGGACGACTTTGGTCTCAGCGTTTTAGGTCCTTTAATTCCATTTTTCCTGCAATTGTGTTTCTTTATGACTTCATTAACTTGTGCCGATGACCAGGTCTATCACAATCATCTCCACAATCATCTCCACAGTCAGTAGAGTAGAAGTTGTGAGAGGATGGTGATGAAGGTCATGGGCTCTAAGGAGTGTTAGTTACACACACACATCACTGAACTACACACTGTTAGAGAGACTGCGTGTTAATACTCATTATAACACACACACATAAAACACAAACACACTTTTAATCAGTGTGTGTGTGTGTGTGTGTGTGTGCGTGTGCATGTGTGTGTGTATAACACAGTACCTCACTGTATGGAGATGTGCTGTCTGACTCAGATGAACTCAGTTTGGTGAGATTACCCAGAGACACTGAAAGTCCTTGAGGTCTGATGAATGAGAAGCAGATTGTTGAGTGTTATTATAATAGTTATTATATTTCAGCAGTTAAAGCTGTAAAGCTGTAGAGATAATAATCAGGTAATGAAGATGTTTCCTACTTTAAATGCATCATACGGTTCTCGACGTGGCTCCTGTCTGAAATCACAACGTCACTCCTTCTCTCTCTCCACTTCTCCACTTTCTCCTTCATGTTGGCCGGTTTAGAACGCTGCAGCAGCAACACACTGAGACCATCGTCTGCTCTCGGATCGGTGAGGGGGTCAGGTGGGGGCGGAGCTACAGCTGTGTCTCTATTTGTTTTCCCGTCGTCTCGTCTCTCCCTCTGCTCTGGGACGCTGCCTCGATTCTGCGTCTCATTCTCATTCTCCGCTGATGTTTGAAGCGGTTTAGGTGGCAGGGGCTTTATTTTGCCATCAGAGCGTTGCAGCCGCGTCTCATTCCTGCTGCCCTCACTTTCTGAAGTGCCCTTAACACCTTCTGCCCCACTCACTCGCTCCTCCTGCAGACGTCTGGAACACAAATAACTGACTGATTACAGGCAGGACTTTATTACAGCTCCTAAACCACACTTTCACTCCAGCTGTGGTGATGATGGTGATGATGGTGATGATGCTGATGATGGTGATAACCATAATGAAGGTTGATGAAGATGTACCTGCGGTCCTCTGAGCTGCGTTGGAGCTGCTGCAGGTTCTTCAGGCTCTCTCTCTGCCGCTGGAACTCTGCTCGCTCATGAGATTCTCTCCACGCTTTTTGGATAACTGAAGCTGCTCTGCAGCAAGATGACACTCGATAACCTCGCCATGACCTCTGACATCACACCACACAAACAACACAATAAACCCCAGTCACATAAACCCCCCCCCACACACACACACACTTTTCATTTGTGTAATTCACCTGTACGATGATGATGGCTCGTCTCTTCATCAGAAAGTGTTTGCGAGTGAGACACGCCCGAAACCAGCGCTGCAACAGAAGAATCCTCCTCATTACCTCCTTATGCAGTGTGTCCTGGAGCTTCTGTCTCTCCATTTCCTTTAAAAACACCTGAACAGGACACAGTGAAGATCACACACAACATCAAACACACTGTGGAACAGCACAAAGAGACATGATGTGAGGAGGTGAGGAGATGATAAGAGACGGAGATGAGCACATGAGGAGGTGAGACCTTGGTATTGCCGAACTGAAAGTTGTTCTTGTCCTTTATGACTCTAAACAGAAGTTCCTTGATGTCTCTCTGAAGAGAAGACGACTGTCTCGGCAACAAGATCCTGAACTCATCTCTGAACTCCTGCACACAGAATAAAGAGTAAGAACACACACACACACACACACACACACACACACACACTTCCTGTGGGGGATGTTAGGAAACTATACCGTGAAAGTGTACTTGGCTCCATAACCTGATCTCTTAATGCGCACCGTCTCCAACATGCCTGTGTACCTCAACTGACGAAGAACGAGATCATCATCAAACTGCATTTCCCTCTGAAACACACACACACACACACACACACACACACACACACACACACACTGTTTAATTACACCTCCAGGTTTGGGTCGATCTGATGGTTCAGAGTTATAAAGAGTATGAACCTTCTCAGTGTTGGACCGGATACAGCGCACGAAGAACGGCTCGGCTCTTCTCAGAGTCTCCAACAGCTTCACCAGAGACATCTGTAAAACACACACACACACACACACACACACACACACACACACACACACCCCATGTCAGTACTGAACTGTAGAAATAATCATCCAGTCAAGATAGAGTTTATTTTCCCCCCACACACACACAAACACAAACACACACACACACACACACACACACACACCTGGTACTGGGTGCTGATACTGGGTGGTTTCTTCTTCTTGTGCAGGTGGAGTGAAGCACGAGTGTCTCTGTTATGAAGATTCAATTCCATGATGAGCTTCAAACAGCGACAGTCCATCAGGTTCTACACACATCACCAACATCAGGGTTTAACATGGGGCAGGTGTGTGTGTGTGTGTGTGTGTGTGTGTGTGTGTGTGTGTAATACTACACAGCATTGTTACCTTTGGAATGATCTGTTTTTGACGGCCAGCGCGACTCTTCCTACAACACACACACACACACACACACACACACACACACACACAGCAGGTAATAAACAGCTCATAAACAGACAGAATGAAGAAAAAGGTAAAAGTTTATTAAAAATAGATTCCTGAGGAATAAACAGAAATACTGAGATTAGAGAGAAATGTAAACAGTATGATGGGTTTATGAAAGGGTTATAAATGGGTTATAAAAGGTTATGAAAGTGTTATAAAGTGGTATAGAGGACGTGTTTGATTAGTGATTAGCAGAGGCCCAGACTCACTGAGAAAAGTGTCGTAATTTCCTCACAGAAACGGTGGAGAGACGGAACTTTTGAGGAACATCTCCTCCTAAGCGTGTTACTGTGTGTCGGATTTTGGCATGCAATTCCCTGATACAGCAGAGAAGAGGAGTTACAGCAGCATCATACACACACTACTAACACCACTACAGCCCACTACATCCCAGTACAGTCCTCTACAGCCCACTGCAGTCCAGTACATTACAGTCCACTGGAAGCCTGTACAGGCAACTCCAACAAGAGGAGGAATAGAGAAGTGAAAATGACAGCAATGTGTTACAGTTGTCCATTCTGTAACTGGCTAATTAGCTGATTAGCATACAGAGGGTTAAGAAGATAAAAAATAAATGCACCACATTAAACACGTTCTGTAAAGCTTGTGTGTTTGAGACAGAACCATTGAGATAAAGCTGTAATGAGATTTGAACTAAATAAGAAGCCATAATACAATTTCAGATTAAATTCCCACCACCATTTCATCATCTCACAGATTCATGACTAACACACACCATAATTACTGACACCTCACACTAATTTTACAGAAACGCTGCTATCACTCTCAGTGTGGAGAATTATTTATAAATATTTGACTTTATAGAAACTGTCTGCGTCTGTCAGACAGATGCTGTGACAAAGTTTTACTCGGGTGCCAATAATCTTTTTTCATGTTTTTAAGCGAAGTTAAATACTGAAGCAAAAATATCACTTGCTGTCTTCAGTTTGTTTTTACTTTCTCATTTTCATGAAGGGTGCCAATAATTCTGGAACATGTAGTTTTTCTAAAGAAAACTAGTGAGAGCCCGGGAATGTTCAGTGTGTGTGTGTGTGTGTGTGTGTGTGTGTTTGTGTGTGTCAGGACCAACGTACCTTTTATTCTCAAATGTGGCAAAAACATCCTCCAACATCTCGAGTGGGTTTTCCTCTGAACGGTCAAAGGAGAACTCGATGAGAGAACGCTGACTGCACAGACAACACACACACACACACACACACACACACACACACACACACACACACACCAGTAACACAAGAATTCATTATAAACCCTCATACACATACACACACACACACACACACTACACTGTTCATATACACACACACACACACACACACACACACATACACCAGTAATACAAGAATTCATTATAAACACTCATACACACACACATACACACACACACACACTACACTGTTCATTCACACACACACACACACACACACACTACACTGTTCATTCACACATACACACACACACACACTACACTGTTCATTCACACACACACACGTGTGTAATATTGGCTATGATAAAACAGCTGGTGAAAATTTCACCTCTTCAGTCGGCCAATGGCGGAGCTCGGCCTCTTCAGTTCCTTTAGCGAGTCACGGGAGTATCGCTTCACTGCAGCTACACACCACATCGTCACCATTACATCAACAATGTTACATCACCACTGTTACATAGTCACATGTCAGCGTTACACCAACACTTTTACATCACCCTCATTACGTCCATCAGCATCATTACATTATCATTTAACAGCAGCACCACGTTACACATCACCACACACATGTTCTGTTGTTACATTTATTAACACCATCAGGTGTGTTACCTGGATGTTCAGTGGCCCAACGTCGCCCCGCTGCTTTAATGGCAAACATTGCGCGTACTGTGGCCCGTAGGATCCCCCACCTGAACACTGCAACCGGGTACGCACTGATTAACCTCCTCAGATACCCTCGTTCACTGCTGCGGAGGAGCGCCACAATATCGGGCCTCATGTGGTCCGTGTTCTTCTCTCTGAAATCCTGCAGAAACGGACTTTTAACTTTATCTACTAATTCTCTCCTGAGAACACACCCACGCCCTTCCTGACCCAAAACCTCCTCTAAAACCTCCTAATGGAATTAACATCAAATAATTAACTTCTTTCATTAAATAACATCTAAACTAGCATGACCTGGTAAAGTAACCCTGCTAGCATAGAATTAGAGCTTCAGGTGACCACCACGACTCACCTGTATCTGGTATTTGACTTTGCCGGCGTAGTGTTGGATGATGAAGGCTGGCTCGAGGACCGACGTAGCAATGAAGAAAGGGTTCTCCTGATGCTGCCGCTTGAACTTCTCCAACAGCGTTCGGTCAGTGGCATGAGGTAAACTGGAGGAGGTTCAGACAGGACGAGGGAGAATAAGGAAGATGTGTGTAGAGTTGTGTAGTGATGTCAGTGTTAATGTGAGGTGTGTTTTTGTGTGTGAGACTTGTATGTAGCTCACCTGCTCTCCTCATCCAGCAGGTGCAGCAGACCTGTGGGTTTCTTACTGATCAGATTAATACACTCCATATTATCTGTGTAGCTCACTGAGGTCCAGCTGATTCCTTCTGACTTGTACTCCTCCTGTAGCGCACACACACACACAACTCCTGTAACACAACACACACAAACTCCTCCTAAACACAACAAAATGTTTACACACAAACAACTACTGTGTGTAGTTGCATGTAATTGTGTGTAATTGTGTGAAGCTGGGGGTAACTGTGTGGCTGTGTATAACTGTAGTTGTGTGTAATTGTGTGTAGTTGTGTGTAACGGTGGGTAAGTGTGTGTAGTTGTATGTAATTGTGTGTAATTGTGTATAGCTGTATGTAGTTGTGTGTAGCTGGGTGTAGTTGTGATTAGCTGGGTGAAGTTGTGTCTAGCTGGGAGTAGTTTTGTGTAGTTGTATGTAGCTGTGTCTAGCTGGGAGTAGTTGTGTATGTGTGTGTAGCTGTGTATAGTTGTGTAGTTGTGTGTAGTTGTGTGTAGCTGTGTATAGGTGTGTCTAGCATTATGTAGTTGTGTGTAGCTGTGTATAGTTGTGTTAAGCTGGGAGTAGTTGTGTGTAGCTGTATATAGTTGTGTGTAGCTGGGAGTAGTTGTGTGTAGCTGGGAGTAGTTGTGTGTAGCTGGGAGTAGTTGTGTGTAGCTGTGTATAGTTGTGTAGCTGACCTGCTCCAGAAGGAAGATATGGTGGTTGCAGTAATTCTGTAGCTGCTCATTAGCGTAGTTAATGCAGAACTGCTCAAAGCTGTTGGTCTTAAAATCCTCAAAACCAAAAATGTCCAACACACCAATAGAGAGACACTGAAACACACACACACACACACACACACACACACACACACACACACACACACACACACACACACACCACAAGTGTTTAAAATGGATCTGAGTAGATCTGACTCTGGCATGGCCAAGAGTAATTTACAGGGAAATGATAAATGAGGTGTGTTTTTGTGTGTGTGTGTGTGTGTGTGTGTGTGTGTGTGTGTGTGTGTGTGTGTGTGTGTGTGTACCCGGACAGCCTCCTCCATGTCTCTCTTGTTAAGAAGAGCGTGGTTGATGCGGAAGACGATCCAATCAAACAGCGAGCTGTACAGAGATTTAGCCATCGAGTCTCGCGCTGTGACGGCCTAAACACAACAACACAACACTCAGTACAGTATCATTACAACACAACACTCAGTACGGTATCATTACAACACAACACTCAGTACGGTATCATTACAACACAACACTGCAGTGTGAGACAGTGGTTTTACCTCACTAAGGCTGTAGTGCAGCATGAGGACGTCGTTTACCGTTTGAGCTTTCCTTATCATTACAACACAACACTCAGTACGGTATCATTACAACACAACACTCAGTACGGTATCATTACAACACAACACTCAGTACGGTATCATTACAACACAACACTCAGTACGGTATCATTACAACACAACACTCAGTACGGTATCATTACAACACAACACTCAGTACGGTATCATTACAACACAACACTCAGTACGGTATCATTACAACACAACACTCAGTACGGTATCATTACAACACAACACTCTGTACGGTATCATTACAACACAACACTCAGTACGGTATCATTACAACACAACACTGCAGTGTGAGACAGTGGTTTTACCTCACTAAGGCTGTAGTGCAGCATGAGGACGTCGTTTACCGTTTGAGCTTTCCTCTTAGTCAGAGCCTCAACTAGGAGATCCTCTCTCACCTGAACACACACACACACACACACACACACACACACACACACACACAAATTTAATTATACACATATATTATCCATACACACATTTATATATACATACATACACACACAAACCCACACACACACACACACACAAACACTCTCAAATGTTTATTGCTGACTTGTATACTAAAGTAAATGTAACAAATGTATGTGGTGTTTGACCTTGAGCAGGTGACATAACGTTTGAAGGACGTTTGCGGGTCCCACAGTCACTCCGTCTTCATCTGCTCTCGTCTCATACGTCACGTTTCCCAGATACAGAATTGCAGAAAGCACTGAGAATATTCTGGAAACAACACACCAGGATGAAGAGGAGAGTGGAGCTGCTACCTCACTCAACACAAACCAGCATCAAGCACCTGAATACCAAACACCTGAATACCAAACACCTGAATACCAAACACTGGAAGAAACATTCAAAATCAACTTTTTTCATTTACATGTTCCTGAAGGTCATGAAGGTTAAACTGACTGTGATGCAACTTCACAACTGCTCATGAGGTTTAATATTCAATGAAACTTTACTGCTCCAAACAGATTACTTTTAATCCTCATATAAACTTTAACAGCTTCAGGACTTTAATCCTGGACTTAATTTTAGAATTTATTTAAATTAAATCATTTTCATTTTAACACAAAACTAAAATCAGGTATTATTCATCCATCAGAAAAGATTTAACAGAAGAGCAAATGTGAATCTAATCTGAATTAAAGACTTCAATCCAGATCTGAAATAACGCCGGTGTCATAAAGAAATCAAATGAAAGATTCATTGGTAAATCTGTACACCACTTTTAATCAGCAGTGTGAAACCAGTGTGTGAGACATTATCAGTTTTGTGTGTGTGTGTGTGTGTGTGTGTGTGTGTGTATATGAGAGATGTTTCCTCTTAGTAACTCACTGTTTCTTGGTAGCAGGCAGGAAACCAACCATCTCCATGGCCTGCTGTAATCTCTTAAACTCAGACTGAATCTCCACCACATCATCCACATCACACTGATCCTACACACACACACACACACACACACACACACACACACCATATCACAAACATGAGTGTGTGTGTGTGTGTGTGTGTGTGTGTGTGTGTGTGTGTATATATATATACCTGTTTGAGGTAGTAAAATTTTTCAGGTTCTAACAGTCTGAATTCTTCTTTTTCTTCCTGAGATGCACCAACAAGCAAGTAATAAAACACATGATAGTTTCTGTAACACACACACACACACACACACACACACACACACACACACACACACACACACACACACAGAAAGATGAAGAGAGATAAAATAATTAAAAAAAGATATAAAATAAGGTTTCAAAGAAAGTTTTATGAAAAGTAATAATGTGAGATGAAGAGTTGGAAGTGTCTGTACCTCTCTCTGCTCTTCCTGGAAACCAGACGGCATTTCTCAAGCAGGTACTTCTCTATAGTAGCTCTAACACACACACACACACACACACACACACACACACGTGAATACATAAATAAGCACACACACACACACACACACACACACACGTGAATACATAAATAAGCACACATGCACGCACGCACGCACGCACGCACGCACGCACGCACACACGCACGCACACACGCACGCACACACGCACGCACACACGCACACACACACGCACACACACACGCACACACACAGGAAGAATGCAGACGAACAGAAAGTGACTCACCCTCTAACGATTCCACCTTCCAGGAAATTCACCTGGATGAACTTCCCAAAGCGACTCGAGTTGTTGTTGTATGTGGTCTTTGCGTTTCCAAATGCCTGCGAGGACCAAAGACAACATCCATCTAAATCTGCTCAAAACAATACAAATGTGTGTGTGTGTGTGTGTGTGTGTGTGTGTGTGTGTGTGTGTGTGTGTGAGAGAGAGAGAGAATATACACTGCAGGAAAGCAATAGAAGATGGTGGTAGCAGAGTGAGGGTACATAAAGATAAAGGGATGAAGAGATGGAAAGATAGAGATGGGAAGATGGAGGGATGGAGAGATCTCATGTTTTTTTCCTCATGAAGGTTTCTCTATGCTGCTTCATGTTCAGATTTTGGTTCTTCTCCTGCATGTTCTGTTTTACTCAGGAGGTTTGTGTTATTGTTTCTGCACCTTGTTCGTATTACCACTGAACAGTAATGTGTGTGTTTCCTGAAGCACCTCATTACTGTTCATGAGTTTCATGTGTTCAGGACTACAGGTGTTTGTGTGGTCAGGTGATTGTGTGTTCAGGACTGCAGGTGTTTGTGTGGTCAGGACTGCAGGTGTTTGTGTATTCAGGTGTTTGTGTGTTCAGGACTGCAGGTGTTTGTGTGTTCAGGTGTTTGTGTGTTCAGGACTGCAGGTGTTTGTGTGTTCAGGTGTGTGTGTGTGTTCAGGACTGCAGGTGTTTGTGTGTTCAGGTGTTTGTGTGGTCAGGACTGCAGGTGTTGGTGTGTTCAGGTGTTTGTGTGTTCAGGACTGCAGGTGTTTGTGTGTTCAGGTGTGTGTGTTCAGAACCGCAGGTGTTTGTGTGTTCAGGTGTTTGTGTGTTCAGAACCGCAGGTGTTTGTGTGTTCAGGTGTTTGTGTGTTCAGAACCGCAGGTGTTTGTGTGGTCAGGTGTTTGTGTGTTCAGGACTGCAGGTGTTTGTGTGGTCAGGACTGCAGGTGTTTGTGTATTTAGGTGTTTGTGTGTTCAGGACTGCAGGTGTTTGTGTGGTCAGGACTGCAGGTGTTTGTGTGGTCAGGTGTTTGTGTGTTCAGAACTGCAGGTGTTTGTGTGGTCAGAACTGCAGGTGTTTGTGTGTTCAGGTGTGTGTGTTCAGAACTGCAGGTGTTTGTGTGTTCAGGTGTGTGTTTGTGTGTTCAGGACTGCAGGCGCTGATTCTTAGATTAGAAATCTACTGAAATCAGGACACTGTTTCTTCCCTTCCACTGAAGCAGAACACATTTTACATAGTTTCTAAAGTGCGTGCGTGCGTGCGTGCGTGCGTGCGTGCGTGTGCGTGTGTGTGTGTGTGTGTGTGTGTGTGTCAGCTTGTCCCTGCCTGTTCTGGTATTTTGAATGGACCAACACCCTTCAGCAGCTGGAGGAGGAGCAGGAGGAGGAGCAGGAGAAGGAGCAGGAGGAGGAGCAGGAGAAGGAGCAGGAGGAGGAGCCGTTTATTAGCATACTGACTGGGTGATTTACATGGACAGAATACAGGCCAATCATAGAGGAAGTAAAAGTAGGTGGAGCTTGGTGATGTAATAAAGTAAAGCATTGAGGACCTTCATGCACATCCCACACACACACACACACACACACACACACACACTTATACACAAACACACACATTCACAGATTTACAGCCACACACACTTATACACAAACACACACATTCACAGATTTACAGACACACACACTTATACACAAACACACACATTCACAGATTTACAGACACACACACTACACATGTTTCTGCTGATTGTAGCGCTGAACAGGTTAAACAGGTTTTGGCGGATTAAATGACGGGTTACTTGTGAAATCATCAGAGAGAGCGACAGTGAAGAACAAACCTGAGGCGCTTCTCACTGAACACCAGTATCTTCTCCTCTAACCGTGCTAGATCACCAATAATAAATAGTTACTTACCATCTGATGGACTGTTTTTAACCCTGCACCAACCACCTTAACAACCCTGATACCCCCAACCCACCAAACAACTGCTAACCAACACACCAGTCGACCTTCTCACCCACCAGCTCACCAAACATCTCAGATCTGAGTAAACATCTGACCTACAAATCCAACCACAGACACGCACATGCAGGCCCTCGTGCACATATATGCACTTGTGCACAGTTGTTTCTGTTTCTATCATAAGGAAGTGCGAGGAGAAAATCATTTGATTACACACTTAGAGTTTGGATTCAAATCACTTTCCTCAAACGATGAGGTCATCACACCAAATGCCAATCAGAAGCTTCTTTCATCTCTGGAGCACATCTGGGAAACCCTGTATTTAATTAATCACATACTTGACTAAGTCCCCTTTACAACTTCCCCTATCTTCTCTGGAACTTTACTTCCCTGTTAGGAAATGTTCTTTTCACTTCCCTGTGAACAGCCCAGAACTTTACTCTCTCTCTCTCTCTCTCTCTATCTCTCTCTCTCTTCCCATTTTTACTCTTTCACTCTTAATATCCTTATCTGTGAGTGGAACTGACAGCCTCAAACCCACTTACTGACCTGCACAACTACTGTACTGAGCATCTGTGAGTATCTGTAATGCTAAATGAGGAGAAGGTAGTAAACATTCGAGTAGAGTATTTTAGAGTGGAGTATTTTAGAGTAGAGTATTTAGAGTAGAGTATTTACAGTAGAGTATTTTAGAGTAGAGTAGAGTATTTAGAGTAGAGTATTTAGAGTAGAGTATTTTAGAGTAGCGTTATTTTAAGTGGAGTATTTTAGTTTAGAGTAGAGTATTTAGAGTAGAGTATTTTAGAGTAGAGTATTTTAGAGTAGAGTAGAGTATTTAGAGTAGAGTATTTAGAGTAGAGTAGAGTATTTAGAGTAGAGTATTTTAGAGTAGCGTATTTTAGAGTGGAGTATTTTAGAGTAGAGTATTTTAGAGTAGAGTAGAGTATTTAGAGTATAGTATTTAGAGTAGAGTATTTTAGAGTGGAGTATTTTAGAGTAGAGTAGAGTATTTAGAGTAGAGTATTTTAGAGTAGAGTATTTTAGAGTAGAGTAGAGTATTTAGAGTAGAGTATTTAGAGTATAGTATTTAGAGTAGAGTATTTTAGAGTAGAGTAGAGTATTTAGAGTAGAGTATTTAGAGTATAGTATTTAGAGTATAGTATTTAGAGTAGAGTATTTTAGAGTAGAGTAGAGTAGAGTATTTAAAGTAGAGTATTTAGAGTAGAGTATTTTAGAGTAGAGTATTTTAGAGTAGAGTAGAGTATTTAGAGTAGAGTATTTTAGAGTAGCGTATTTTAGAGTGGAGTATTTTAGAGTAGAGTATTTTAGAGTAGAGTAGAGTATTTAGAGTATAGTATTTAGAGTAGAGTATTTTAGAGTGGAGTATTTTAGAGTAGAGTATAGTATTTAGAGTAGAGTATTTTAGAGTAAAGTATTTTAGAGTAGAGTAGAGTATTTAGAGTAGAGTATTTTAGAGTAGAGAATTTTAGAGTAGAGTAGAGTATTTCGACTAGAGTATTTTAGAGTAGAGTAGAGTATTTTAGAGTAGAGTAGAGTATTTAGAGTAGAGTATTTAGAGTAGAGTATTTTAGAGTAGAGTATTTTAGAGTAGAGTAGAGTAGAGTATTTAGAGTAGAGTATGTAGAGTAGAGTAGAGTATTTGGAGTAGAGTATTTTAGAGTAGAGTATTTTAGAGTAGAGTAGAGTATTTAGAGTAGAGTATTTTAGAGTAGAGTATTTAGAGTAGAGTATTTTAGAGTAGAGTATTTTAGAGTAGAGTAGAGTATTTAGAGTAGAATATTTAGAGTAGAGTATTTTAGAGTAGAGTATTTTAGAGTAGAGTATTTTAGAGTAGAGTATTTAGAGTAGAGTATTTTAGAGTATTGTATTTTAAAGTAGAGTATTTTAGATTAGAGTAGAGTATTTTAGAGTAGAGTATTTTAGAGTAAACCGATATGTGAAGGCTTTGAAGTCATGGTGAAGAGCAAAGTTCACTCTACTCTAAATACTCTACTCTACTTTATAAACTCTACTCTACTCTAAATACTCTACTCTAAATACTCTACTCTAAATACTCTAAATACTCTACTCTACTCTAAATACTCTACTCTAAATACTCTACTCTACTCTAAATACTCTACTCTAAATACTCTACTCTAAATACTCTACTCTACTCTAAATACTCTACATACTCTACTCTACTCTAAATACTCTACTCTAAATACTCTACTCTACTCTAAATACTCTACTCTACTCTAAATACTCTACTCTACTCTAAATACTCTACTTACTCTACTCTAAATACTCTACTCTAAATACTCTACTCTACTCTAAATACTCTACATACTCTACTCTACTCTAAAATACTCTACTCTAAAATACTCTACTCTAAATACTCTACTCTAATAAAACGAGTTGCTCAGTGTGGAGCTGATCATCTGTACTGAACCCTGACCTGAGGATGTGTTAGAGATATGAATAAGTACCTCCAGCACTGGTCCAGCTCCTAGGATGGTCCTCTCCACGCCGCTGGTGCAGCTCTTCTGGCTCAGCGTGGTCAGACAGTGGATGAGGAAGTTGGTGCTCTGTGTTTTCCCTGAGCCACTCTCCCCGGAGATGACGATGCACTGATTGGTCTGTTTGTTCAGCATGGCGTGGAACGCAGCATCCGCTACAGCGAAGATGTGAGGATCTTCTTTTCCCAGAATGCAGTTGTTGTACTTCTGCAGATATTTGGGGTTATAGATGGGAAGGAACTTAAAGGGGTTTACTGTGATGAGGATGTTACAGGCGTAAGTGTAGATTTTGTCCTTGTAGAAGCGACAGCGAAGAGTTTGTAGAATGCGGTCCTCAGTAAGCTCGCTCAGGCAGCACAGGTCATTCACGTCACAACAGGGGTCATGTTCAGCCTCCTGAAAGTTAAAATAATAACGATCCTGATGTTCTTCATGTCCCTGTGGCCAAAGCAGCAGACGATCCACAGGACAGTGGTCCATCTGGAGCACATGCTTGTCCTCGGCATGTTCTCTCACCTCCACCAACTTGTACGACTGAGACGAGTCCAACTTAAGAAGATCAGCGATGCGCTGCACCACCAGAGCCGCCGTGCTGCTGCTCCACACCCGCACCGTGCAGGAGGGACGCGTCCTGAGGGACACACTCACACGAATGTTCAGAATGTAGGACACGTCTGAGACGCTTCTGCTCTCTGAGACGCTCATCATGGCCCTCGAGAACACACCACATGTCACACAGCACCTGGAGAACAGAGTGTGTGTGTGAGAGAGAGAGAGAGAGAGAGAGAGAGAGAGAAGGGAGGGAATGTATTAAAAAGAAGAGAGGAAAAGAAGAGTACATGTTCACACTTGTTCTGATTGAACTAGGAAGTGCCAAGCTGGAAAACCGCTCGCGCTGAAGAAACAGTTCTATTAAATCAGTAAGTAAACAAAAGCGAAAGCAAAACAAACAAACAAATAAATAAATAAATAAATGTGTGTCTAATAAACAGATTGTTAATATGAATATTTGTAGCTGTGTAGTTCCTCAACAGGTGTGAAAAGTAAAAGCACTGAGATCATAAACACACCCGTACTGCGTCTCTGAGAAAATCAGGGGCTTTAAACCGCTGGACTCTCACCTGCTTTAATGCTCCATCAGGACTTTCATCTACACTGAGCTGTGAAGCTAAAGTCCTGCTCCTCAGATGCTCCTCAGATCCTCCTTTAGATCCTCCAGCGGACCGCACGCGCTGAGCGGATGTACACTGATCACCTGCTCCGTCCTCACGAGCGCAGCACGAGCGCAAATCAAAACAAACACACCGGCGACACCAAACTTTAACCGTCATAAAGAGAAACCGTGAACTTCCAACCTTCTTCCTCCAGCACCCTGAGCTCCTCCACACTGCGCTCTCACTTCCGAGCTTCACACACCACAACCTTCCCCGCCCTGTGGGAGGCCAAGAGGCTCACAACACACCCACATCTCACACTGGTTCTCACACTGTTCCTCATCCTCATCTTCCATCTGCACAGCACTGTTCCTCACACTGTTCCTCATCCTCATCTTCCATCTGCACAGCACTGTTCCTCACACTGTTCCTCAATCTTATCTTTAAAATGGCAAAAATTCAGATGTAAATATAGTGTGAGTAAACCTTTACAACATTACACACATTTACTTATAAATAACAGAAATAGCTTTGTTATATATTATAATTTTATGTTATATGATTTTAATGATTTTAATGTTATATATTATAATTTTAATGTTATATATTATAATTTTTTTGTTATATATTATAATTTTAGCTGGTTTTCAGCTGCAGTTAAATGAATATAGAAAGAATTAGCTCTGTTTATCACCCTGATGGTGTTCCACAAACCTATTACGTCACAGTTCACTACACACCTGAGCAGAGAGCAGAGCTGTTTCCCTACTGCTTATCTACTTAAAAACTTCATTATGTGCAGATCAACTTCATCTGCAAGTTCAACCTTCAACTCGAACCCCTAACCCTGTAGAGTGGTTAACTGTGGCATAGCCCTTTAAGGAGTAAAGACGGGAGAAATAGAGACAGGAAGACAGGTAGGAAAAAACAAGAAGGAGGAAATAAAAACCTGTTCTATTACACAAATTGTTTTTGTCAAGGACGGGCGCTTTTATTTCCTCCAACTCCAAACTCCCAACACCAGCCCTAACACCAACCTTCAACACCAACACCAGCCCTAACACCAACCTCCAACACCAACACCAGCCCTAACACCAACCTTCAACACCAGCCCTAACACCAAACTCCAACACCAACACCAACCCTAACACCAACCTTCAACACCAGCCCTAACACCAACCTCCAACACCAGCCCTAACACCAACCTCCAACACCAACACCAACACTAACTCCAGCTCTTACTCCAACCTCCAATTCCAAACTCCAACACCAACCTCTAACTACAACACCAGCCCTAACACCAACCTCCAACTCCAACCTCCACACACACACTCAAATTTGTGAAATACGCTAGCAATCATCAATATTTAATCACTTTAACAGGAAAATTTCACTCTAATAATTAAATTTACAAACATATAAATAAACATGGATGCACACACACACACACACACACACACACACACACACACACACACACACACACACACACACACACAGTGCACTGTATTGGCTTTTAACCAAACATGCATTTTGGAATTATTTCCATAAAGTTCAGTTCTTGTTTTATCAGATCATACCCCATTTTCCCACATTGTTTGTGAAGACTGAAGGAATCTTTTGGTGTAATTTAAACAGACTTGCAGGTTCTTCTTGCCCCCTACCCCAAAGCCCATACTTGTACACAATACAGGAGATGGTAGTCAGATGTAAGGAGTGACCAGAACCTGCCAGAAATGGATGTAGTTCCTTCGCGTTGCTGTTGGTCTCTTGGTAGCCTCCCTGACAAGGTTGCTCCTCGTCCTCTCATCAGTTTTGGAGGTCATCCTGATCTTTGTAGGGCCTTTGTGGTGCCACATTTTGTTCATTTATTGATGATGAATGATGAACAGTGTTCCATGATCCATTCAGTGCCTCACATATTGTTTTATATCCATCCTCTGATTGCTTCCTTTCAACAGTCTCACAAGTCTCACAGTTTCTTTGGAGACTATTTGTAGCTCTAAGTAGAACACACCAACTAACATTCAAGAAAATCCTACAGCAACAGCTGCCTTTTATCAGGTTTAATCAGAATCACTGTAATTAATGGCTGGTGTGTGTTATTTACCTCCAGACCTCATTGTGAATGTGTCTGGTCACGCTGAGGACAGTTAACGCCCCGTTAATAAAGAGGGGAAAAGACTTATTACTCAGAGTCTTGTAGGTTTTTTCTTTTAAATGTCCCTAATGATTCATTGGAGATGTTTAACAGAGGTTTGAATGCTGCTGCTGTTATTATTTCAAGGAAAACATGCAGTTCATGAGCAGAACATCGGTCATTTGCTGCAGTAAACACTAGGGGGCAGTGTTGTGCGACCCTCTGTCTTATTAGAGCATTTGTCCCCCACCTATTTTGCTCCTCGGACCAGTTTAATGTTGGACAGTATTTTTACAGACCGGTCTTTAAGGTGTGGTGGATAAATACAACAAAATAAAAAAATACCACCATAAACACTGGTATTTTCTAAATCTAATAATAATCTGAATCCACGTGTTGTTTGATCATTTTGCTCTCTTGGGGGTTTGAATTTAGTGGTAATGTATTATGTGTTAGCGGCTGGAGCTCCTTTCAGAAGGTAGTGGATGAAGGTAAGACATGTGACCGAGGCATCATGACCTGCATCAAGAGTGAGTCATAGACACATGTGGAGGAGAAAATCCAGCCATTTTCCAAAATAAAACATCACCTGTCTCTTCAGAATCAGATCATAAAGAAAACAGAAATAATGTAAGTTATTTATTCTTTCTGTGCGGCCCGGTACCAACTGACCCACAGACCGGTGCCGGTCTATGACCCGGGGGTTGGGAACAACTGCATTAGAGTTCTGAGAAGAAAAATTCATACCGACTTCATAGTCCTTCAGCTGAACATGCTCCTCTGCTGTTAGTGTAGACCTCCAGCGGTGTAGGAGCTGCTTAGCGATACACAGAGAATGGAGTCCCATATGTGCCGCCAGGTCGTCCCCTCGTGACAGGTCTGTCCCCATATGTGTTCACCAGCTCTCGGAGTTTGATGATCTTAGAGGAAATCAAAGCTATGGACAGTGTGGGTGTGGTCGTACCAGAGATGTCCAGATGACTCCCATAGACCAGGGGCTCCTCCATCAGCCAGTGTAGTGTTCCACAGACTTTAATCTGTTTTTTTTAGAAAGTCCATATTTTAAGTCCAAGGTAAAAGATTGGTAATCCAGAGATATCGAATGTGTGTTTTTCCATTAAAACCAAAGTTCTGTCCAGTCCCAGTTCTCCCACCATGTGCAAAAGTTCACTGGCTGCTGTCCTCCAAACCAGGTTCCTGGGCCCGGTTATTAGGGCCCCTAACACCTTGGGCAGATGGAGGACACTCTGCGGAATCCAGTGCAGACCATCCCAGAAGAAGTTCACAAGCAGAGCCTGGATGATTGCTAGCAGGTCTGGCGGTGGATCCACACATGCCAGCTTGTGCCAGAGAGACCACGCTGCCAGGTTGTTGATGACCCGTGTTCACCTCCTGTAGGACATCCTTGGAACCAGCCGCTTCCACCTGCTCAGTCTGCCCTTAATGTGCTCTACAGTGCCTTCCCAGTTTTTACTTAAAATGTAGACACCCTAATATTTAAAACCACCTCTTTTCCATACCAGGCCTCGTGGGAGTGTCGGCTCCCCACCCCAGACTAAAACTGCTTCACAGCTTTACTTTTGCTGATGATAAAACACCAAAGTCTTCTAAAACATCAGTTAAAATATTTACATCAGTCTGGGATTCCAGCCTTTTCCTGATTTAGGAAAATCAGACCAGTCCTCACGCCCAATAGCCTGGAGATGTCTAAATAAATGAATGAAGTAAACGCTATCAAATATCGACCTGCCAGGCACACAGTACATCTGGTCCTGGTGAATGATCTGCTCCATCACCTTCATCAGTCTCGATGCTAATGCTTTTGACAGCAGTTTTGATGGCCTTTTGGGCTTTAAAAAACTCCATTGGGAGACCAACTATACCTGGCCCTAACCCTAACCCTGTCCAACTCCTTTGGCAGGTTACTGAGGAAGTTCTCCTCTACTTCCTGTGCCCCTGAATGCTCACTGCTATACAGCTTTGAGTAGAAGCTGACTGTCTGCTGGTGAAGATCCCCTGAATCTGTTTGCACAGCATGCATAAATCTTTTCTGTCCATTCTTTTGTTCTAAACTGAAGAAGAACTTAGAAGGAGCATCCATCTCAGTGACGCTTTTAAAGCGTGAGCAGAACAGCGCCCCCTGTGCTGCAGTGTCCAACAGGTTGTTCATTTTGGCTTTTTTGTTTTTGAGGGCTTCAATATGCCCTTGATTTCCTGTGGCCTCCAAACACTGAAGTTCCACTGTCTCTATCTCCAGAGCTTTCAGAGATCTGGCAATGTCTCTTGTGACACTGAGAGTGTAGTGTTGACAGTAAACTTCAATTTGTGCTTTTGTCACATCCCACCACTGCTGTAGGAGTTAAAAGCTGCTTCTCGAGTTTAAAACAATTCCATCAAAAAATGTAATGAAAAGTGTGGTGTTTAAACACCAGTCGCTGCTCTTAGGTTTTATGTTATCAGTAAGAAGAACCAGCCAAAACTAAAAACTCTGCAGTGCTGCAGTTTAACAACATTGTAGAGTTTGTGTAAAAACTTCATTCTCTCCACTGCACTGGTGTCGTCCACACAGATACACACTAAAACCTCATTCTCATCAAAACACTCACTTTTAAAAGCCTCACATTTAAAATTTCCTCCACCGTGTAAAAAACAGGAATAAAATTGCGATCAAAAAATATGGTAACGTTAATGCTAATCTTCTCTGTATCATTCCAATTAGTATATGTGCTGCTGTAGAGAGAAAGAGTGAGAGGGAGAGACTGAGAAAAAGAGAGAGAGGGAGAGAGAGAGAGAGAGAGAGAGAGAGAGAGAGAGAGAGAGAGAGAGAGAGAGTGAATAGTTGTTCTGTACTATTGTGGAGATTGTGGGCGGGGCATGTGGAGGTTTTTCATCACTGAACTCACACTAAATATCACACTCAGACTTTTACACACACTCACAGTCAGACTTTTACACACACTCAGAAACACGCACTCACACACAGTGAGAAACTCCACGAGACGAGGAGACGATCAGATCAGGTAACCAACGTTTCCTTTTATTTTTCATCCTCTTTTAGTAAAACATCCAGAAAATAAAGTGTTTTCTTACTGAGAGTTTTACACTTAACACACTTTATACGTGTGTGAGTGCTTTTGTGTGTGTATGTGTATGTGTGCTGTCATGTGTGTGTGCTGTCATGTGTGTGTGTGTGTGTGTGTGTGTGTGTGTGTATATATATATATATATGTTGGTTTTTGTGTGTATGTGTGTGTGTGTGTGTGTGTGTGTGTGTGTGTGTTTTGTGTGTGTATTTTCTACAGTTTCTAAAATGTTTGCATTTATCAATTTCAATTTGTGATCAACAGGTGACACACACACACACACACACA
>MU579904.1:1080920-1093981 GCA_024362625.1 Silurus asotus | reverse complement strand
ATATATATATATATATATATATATATATATAAACACGATCCAGGCTTCCATTTACTCATCCATCATTCACCCCTCCATCTCCCTCTGTTACATCCCCCCCTCCCTGCCCCATCTCCATTTGTGGGGATCCTAAACATCTGGATCTCATTAGTAAACTGGAAACTCTGACCAACAGCTGGATGGGAGAGCACCAGTAACTAAGGGAGAGAACGAGTGAGAGAGAGAGAGATGAAGAGAGTAGTGAGTCATGGCTCAGTTATTTGTGCTTGTGTTTAAGGCAGAATGACGTGTAAGAATTCCTCCTTTTCTCTTTCCATACCTGGAGATGTCCATTCTATTCACTCAAGCTCTTCACACCCCCCCCCCTCCCTCACTCTCCTTACCCCATCTCTCTCTCTCTCTCTCTCTCTCTCTCTCTCTTTCTTTCTCTCTCACTTTTTCCCTCGCTTCCTCCAATTGTGTGAGAGATTAATGTGATGTGCAGCCGAAGCTGGATGTCTGGCCTGATTATCCCTGTGTGTGTGTGTGTGTGTGTGTGTGTGTGTGTGTGAGAGAGAAAGCTGAATGCTCTGATTGTCCCTCAGGATGGAGTGTGTGGTTGGAGAAAGGTCTGGTCTTTTCTAACTGCATGGAGCACATGAGTCATTGACTGTGTCCCAAATCACAAAAACCCAGTTTATAATAAGGCCAGAGAAGAGTCATGCCTTTTTACACACTTATAACCAGCACCACACACACACACACACACACACACACACACACTTCAGCTTTGTGTGTTTGTGTCTCTGTCCTACTGGGAAAAGTGCAGTACAATGCAGCTGTAGTTTCCTTCAGCACGGGCCACGTCCCAAACCACACCATACAACACTAAACAAAATGTGAAAAATACTACACATCCTTAGGTAGAGGCTGTTTACAGTGTGTGGGTTCAGCAAGAACTTCAGCACTCAAATTGTTTATTAACATCTGTATTAAAGTGTTTATTAAAGCTAATCCTGTAGTGAACCAAGAAGGTCACCCAGAATAAACACTACATTCCAAAGCATAAAGGAGTCTCATGACTGAGACACTGTTAGCAGGGACAGACTAATAGCCGAGTCTTCTTCAGGACAAGAGAATAAATACAGGTATAGAAGAAGGTTGAGATGAATTCATTCCCAAGGCAACGTTGATGAGAATGTGAAGGACGTCACATTAGTGTACTTTCATTAGCACTGTGAAATTTAGGACACATTTAGTATTTTTTTCACATTTGCTGTTTTATTTTCTGTCCTCAGACGATCTTCATCCAAACATCGCAGCTGCACAGCTCAGGTGTGTCTGAGATCTTCTTATCATGCCAGTGGTGTTCCACTCCTCCCCACTGTTTTGGTCGCGGGTGGCGGCCATGGTGTTTGCGTGTGTAGCGTTTAGCGTAGCGCTGTACGGCGCACAGCTGATGCACGGTACTGGAGACTGGTGTGTGTTCTGTTGGAGCTTCAGCTTTGCTGGAACACTACTGATCCTCCTGATAGAGCTCTGTGGCCTGCAGTCTCGTGCTCCGGTCTCCTGGAAGAACTTTCCCATTACCTTTGCCTGCTATGCATCTCTGCTCTGTCTGTCAGCCTCCATCATCTTCCCTCTGTTCTTCCTAAAAGGTTACAGTGGACGTGAAGAATATGTCAACTGCAGAATCGTCTCCACTGTCTTCTCTTGTCTTGCAACACTTGCCTACTTCAGTGAGGTCAGCCTGAGTAAGGCACGTCCAGGCGAGGTGTCTGGCTACATGGCTACAGCGCCAGGTATCCTGAAAGTCTGTGAGACCTTTGTCGCCTGCGTCATCTTCGTTTTTATCAGCGATCCGGTGTCTTATAACCAGAACACAGCCACAAAATGGTGTCTCTCAGTCTACTGCATCTGCTTCATCCTGTCGGCCACCATCATCCTCTTGTGCATTGCAGAGTGGACGGGTCTGCTCCCTGTTTCCTTCCCACGCTTCCTATCCACCTACGCTCTGCTCGCTGTAGCCATGTACCTCTCTGCCACCATCATATGGCCCATTTACAAGTTCAGTGACAAACACGGAGGAACCAGCCACCGGCCCAATGAGTGCACCTCCATCAGAGGGCTCTGCCCTTGGGATAAGCTCTTATCCATCTCCGTCCTCACGGCGCTGAACTTCCTGCTGTATCTCGCAGATCTGATCTACTCAGCCAGGCTCGTCTTTGTTTCGGTTTAATAACAGAACAACCTCGCTTCGTTTTCCAATACTCCTCCTCCTACTCAGCCCCATCTCAAATTACTCTTATTAGCATGAATGCAGTGTGTTAGATTATCATGTTCCCACATCACTGTAGTCTCCGCCTCTTTTCTAAAGTTGTTAAAAAACGAGAAAACATTGTCTTTAAATAAAGTTGCTGGTTATCAAGTTTAACAGATAACCAGGTTACATACATATTCATAGGGTTAGGGTAAGCAGGAAACACACCTCTCGCTAGTTAGTTAAAAACGTCTGTATGAATCGTTTAGCAGAAACCTGAAAACGCTAAATTCAGGGATGGAAGAGTATTGGAAAGTGGGCGTGGTCTGATGACATTGTGGTGTCTGTGGTGTTCTGGTGGCTACATGAACATTCTTCTGTCCTGCATCTGTTCTTGAAGGTCAGTGAGAACACCACAGACCATGCTGAAACACTGTGTGGCTAAGCTTGAGTGTTTATTCCTGTGTTCATTTCGCAATGTTTTGTGTGTTTTCTTTGTTTGAAGCGATGATATGTTACCAAAGCACCTCAGAGTGAATCTCTGAAGAAAATTTCACAAATCATTTTTATACAGTACATTTTTTAAAGTTTATAGTGACCATTTCTTATTCAGCTTTTAATAATATATAATCACATTTAGAACTCTGAGCAGCGGTGATTGCTACGCTGAGCGTTAGCGATTAGTGCTAAAATTGTTCACACTGATGATGAATTTGACAGTGAACAGAGGCATTGTGGATTTTCCTTCTGTAATTCCTCCAGAACCCTGAGATGTTGCTCATGCTGAACCTTCATTAGAACTGTTATGTTGGTGATTATTAGCACACTGACAGAATCTCGGTTGCACTTAATAGAATGCAGCATGTGCTGCTAGCGCTGGTGCTAAGAAAACATTCTGATTCATTTACATGAAGATTTTGGTGAGCTAACCACCATTAGCACAGGCATTAGCTCATTAACTCATTTTATTAATTTTCTCACATTTATTTTCCTAAAAATATAAATTTTAAACACTTCATGGATTTTAAATGGAAGCCATTTTACAAAGTAAATTCTAAAAGTAAAGACATTACTGCTAATGCTATACAGATATAATGGGCTAAAGACATCTTGAAGGCAGAACTAATAATGAAGATGGAGAGAAACTGCATGTAGAGTGAGATCTTTGTGAGATGTACATGCCCAGACTTCAGTACAAGTATCTTCTGCTCTTAAAATAATCAGCATCCGCTCAGTATTCAGTATTACAGCATATGTATGCTAATTATATGTTAATAATATGCAAATGAGGTGTTTGTATGTAAATATCAGCTGTTTGTGTACTACATAATTACGTTGAATCGGGTTACACACACGTGGGTTTGTTGTGCAGTGTGTGTAACAAAGGCTGTCACGGTGATGTCATTACTGATGTAAACAAGCTCTAAATAAATATAAAGGCAAAAGAAAAATAAATATTTCTGTGTCTCTTTCTCAAAAACACACACACACACACACACACTCACACTCTCACACACACACACTCACACAGTCACACTTGCACTTAAGCACACATACTTACGAACAGTCAATGACGTCTAAGTGTGTGTGTGTGTGTGTGTGTGTGTGTGTGTGTGTGTGTGTGTGTGTGTTTATTAGAGTAAATGGTAAAACACTTATCCAGAGCAGCAGTGCCCAATACGTCGATCACAATCTACCGGTCGATCACACAGGTAGTGTGTGTAGATCACATGACATAAAAATAAATCAATATTTATTAATGCATATTTATTGTAGGTAGATCATTTTGACTTGGTCACATGCTGAAAAAGTGTGTGCACCCCTGATCTAGGACATTTACACAGGTGTTCTCACACTACAGATTACAACTGAGACATGGCTCCCCCTGCTGGAGAACACACACACACACACACACACACACACACACACACACACACACACACACACACACACACACACTTTAATAAAGTGATAATTTATTTAAAAAAACATTTGTTTCTTCAGTAATGATTGAGGATTTATTTCTGTACAGAAGTGGAACTTTATAACGGAAGTATAAAATGCTGTGTTGTGTGTGAATGGGAGCAGCTTGGTGGTGTTACGCAGGTCTGCTGTCTGTGTGGAACATCCTGATGTCCTCACCAATAAACTCACTCACTGTGGATAGAGCATTAGCATGTTAGCATCATAGCACTAACATTTATTTATCGCTTTAGTATTAAAGCAATAGAAAAGGCAAACAAGCTACAAATTATACGAGGTGGTATCAAAAAGTTTGGAGACGAAATCTGTTTAGAAGAAATTACTTTATTCATCTATGTTTCCACACAATCACCTTCAAAATAGTCCCCTTGCACTGCTATACAGCGCCCCCAGTGTTCTTCTGGAACGTGTCCTGGAAGTCTTCTCTCTAAACTGGTTTTTCATCTTCAGGAAGAGAAAGTCCGCCGGAGCCAAATCTGGCGAGTAGGGTGAGTGCGGAAGTGAGATTGTGTTTTTTTCCAGCAAGAAACTCGCGTGTGCATAAAGCACAGTGTCCAGAATATCAGGTGTGGTACCGCACGTGGACAGAACAGCACCAGTCAAACAGCTCCTGATTTACGAGGGATAATGTCTTTTAGCACACGGACTTATGAAGGACGGTGCTCCCTGTGACTCTGCATGCAGCCTTGTGCTGCCATCTGTTGTCGTGTTCCAAATCTTGTCTCAAACCTTTTGATACCACCTCATAAATGAAGGTACTACTTCTACTTAAAGGTACTACTATCTACTTCACACATTTCTAGAATATACCTTAAGATAAGTTATATCTTTATTCATCCTGCAGTGGGGAGATTTCTGGATCATAACCCTGATCCCTAACCCTAACCCTAGATTTTTTATTTGCTGCTCTGCTCTAAGTTCTCATCCTCTCAGCTCTTAGCCAATCAGAATAGACTAAGGAACATGTCACTAACCTTCATCCAGCGTGATGTGATGCATAGGTGGGGCACTGCTGAAGGTCACGTGACTCTCCTGGTGGTAGGCAGGGGGGCCATGTGGTTGGAGAGGGGGGGGAAGGGGGGAGGTGGAGATGGGGCTGCTGGGAAATGGGCTGATGGAGGAGGAGTGAGAGGGTGAGGGGGACGAGGACAGGTAGGGGGAGTCGGACCATGGCTGGGGTGGGTACAGGGGTGGAAGCAGGTCACTGAAACCCAGCTCCAGGTTCTGGAATGAAGGATCACACTCGTTTACAGCCCCCCTGTCCTCCGATGTCTCGGGTGGTGGGCAGAACTCGTCCTGATACCCCCCTGGAGTGGGGTGAGGGTACTCAGGAGGGTAGGGGGGTGGGTACAACGGCATCACTCCATCCAACAGCAAGAGCGACGGACGAGACAACAGAGGGTCTTCCTCTTTACACAGCACTGAAGGGGAAGAGTTACACTCAGTGTGTGTGCGTGTGTGAGTGTGTGTGTGTGTGTGTGTGTGTGTGTGTGTGTAAAATACTCACTGGGCAGGTATTTAAAGCAGTGTGTGCTGCTCCTTTTGCGCTTGCCATTGGACACATACAGACACACACACACTGGCTGACTCACACACACATCACTGTAGGCTGGCACACATATACACAACACATTCTAACATACACACACACACACACACACACACACACACACACACACAAACAAATTAATAAACAATATACACAACAGTAAGACTGTACATGGATATATATATATATATATATATACACAAAAAACATCTACATGAAATAAGTCTGTGTGTGTGTGTGTGTGTGTGTGTGTGTGTGTGTGTGTGTGTGTGTGTGTGTTACCTCAGTGCTTTTGTCACGGTCCACATGAGCCTCCTCCTCCCATTGCAGTTTGCCATCTACATCACACACACACACACACACACACACACACACACACACACACACACACAGACTTTTATTGCTCCTTCTTTACATTAGCCACGTAGTTCCAGTGCAGGAGCGACACACACATCTTCAGCTTTATAAAATGTAAAAAAAACGTGAGATAAACGTGAGAAACGCCTCTCACCCGTCCCCCTCTCCATAAACAACACTCTGGACGTGGGCAGGAAGTTGCTGCCATTGACCAGAAGCTCCGCCCCTCCCTCTACCAAACAGGAGGTGACGCTGATGGACTCAATGATGGGTAACTCCTGAGCCGAGCGCTGGGCTACAAACAGGGCGGAGTTACAAAACCACAACAACAGTAACCACAGCAACAAACATAATATAAACAATACTGATGCTTTTTTAAATGATGAATTTATTATTTATTTTTAATTCATTTCAAATACATTTATTCGGAGGTTATTTTCATTAACGCTGCATAATTTATTCACTAATTAGGATAAAGATACACACATCAGTGTGAGATGAAGTTGTGACTCTGAGGAAACAGGATTACTTTAATGTCAGGATGTAGCAACTGGCTAACTGTCTTCTTAGTGCTAATAATAAAAGTGTAGCATGCTAATTTGCTGCACTCACAGCACTCGATTGGCTGAGAGGCCACCTGCAGTGCTAACACTCGTCCAGGTTGGCCAAGGGGCGGAGCTAAAGGCAGGTGAGTCCTGAAGACCAATCGTACGCGAGTATTTTTCCTCCCAACATCCGTCTCTCCTTTCCTCAGCTCGATATCAGAGTTCCTCAACTTCAGGATCCCTGCACAGTCGATACTGTGGAGAACCGAGAGATTACAAACAACACACACGCACACACACACACACACACACACACACACACACACACACAGAGGTTAGGTTCTTACAGTGCGCTCATGTTGGTTTCAGGGTTTAAAGGAATCTCCAGTAGTTTGGTTCCAGCCTGCATGCTCTCCTGACTGGCTGTACCAACCATCTTCCCCGTCACCCTGACAACACACACACACACACACACACACAAACACACATTATGCAATATGCTAAATATATAAATTTTATAAAAACGTGAAGTGTGTGAGACTAAACCTGTGTATCTGATAAAATGGATGAGGACGAATCGATCTGTCGTCTGCAGTTCCTACAAAAACCTGTAATGAGAGCGACTGATGCTCCACATATCCTAACAGCTAGAGAGAGAACACACACACACACACACACACACACACACACACACACACACACACACAATACATCTCTATTATAAAACATTATCAGGAAAATATTCAGTGTTAATTCAGGAACAGATACTGAGTGAGTGTAACAGATACACTGGTGACTACATTAGCATCAGGGGTTAGCATGATGAATGGCTGTAATAATTTGCTAGCGATGTTAATTAGCGATCATGGCTAACTGACTTTAATGTAAAATGATTTACTGTGTGTTTGACTCCTCCGTGTAAAATGTTAAACTCACATAGCACTCCTGTTAGCAGTTTGTGTTTCTCGATGCTAACTGTGCTCTACGATATGCTGTAGTTTTCCTGATGGAGTGTAAACAGTGATAAATAATAATAAGAAGAAGAAGTCATGCTCTAACCTTCACTACAGGATGTCCTCCTGGTGATGCCTTCACGGCTCCTCGACTTCCCTCTGTCTCATAGTGAGCACGATGATGAGGGCGAGGCTGAACATCGATCCGTAACTCGTACTGATCGAACTGACATGGCAACGGCCAATCCAGCGGCGGCAACGCATTGGACCTGTGACCACAATAAACTCCAATTACAATGACATCTTTAGGCCAAAGTGGGCGTGTCCTAATCCACCACCCTATTCACTACATAGGGGTCAGAAACGTTATCATTAAACCCCTGCAGTCGTGTCCCAAACCACAATCATGTGGAAAACTAGAGTAATAATGGCAAAAACTAATAAACCGTGTGACCTGAAACAAGCAGCTGCGTCAGGATTCAGTCGAAGTTTTATGTTTAGGTGTTGTCTCTCCTTGTGGTTCCTCTGTTCACCCACTAGATGTCGCCATTGTGTCCCCATTTGTCTCTTATTGTTTCCACCTGTGTCCTTTTCGCCTGGAGTGTTTTTTTAGTTCCCTTTTGTCTCAGTTTTGGTTGATTGTTTTCGTGTGGTCTGTTTCCTGTGTTGTATTCCTGTGTCTACAGCACTATCTCCAGTAGACCTGTGTAACTTCTTGTTTCTGTTTGTTTGTTTTTTGCTTGCTATTTCCTAGAAAGGCTTTATTTCGAGTGTTTTTGCTACATCTGCAAAAAGAAACTTGGCTTGTGAACTTACTTTGGCTTAGTGTTTGTGTTGGATCCTGATTTTCGGGACACTATTTTGCTGTTTTTTATATTTGTGTTTTTTTTTTTTTACATTGAATTAAATATTGGATTTTTTAACCTGTCTGAATTTGTTTCTGCATTTGGGATCACA
The DNA here is from genome assembly GCA_024362625.1 of Silurus asotus. NCBI lineage: Eukaryota > Metazoa > Chordata > Actinopteri > Siluriformes > Siluridae > Silurus > Silurus asotus. The sequence goes on along the minus strand of MU579904.1, from coordinate 1,085,398 downwards.
CCCCCTGTGGTAACCTGCTAGAGCTCCCAGCTCACACGGTGAACCTCAGTTTGAGCTGTGACAGAACATTCAAATCCATTGTGAACCGAGCAGGGACACTTAAATCTCAGGATCTTCTGAACTATGTAATGCACTAGGACTCACTGTATTGCAATGAGGTACTATTGGTACAGCGTGTGTATGTGTTCTCCAACCTGAAGATGGGGCTATGGGCACTGGTGCGGTTTCTTCCCCAGCCGAGGGTATTTGGTACAGATAGATAGTCCATGCCCAGGGTGGGAGGCTCCCTCCTGAGTTGCCCCAGGTCTGAGGGGGGGCAGGATGTATTTGGGGCACAAATCTGCTCCAGTTCCACGTCTCGGGAGGATACCTGTTTACATCACAAACATGAACACTAGAGGGTGCTGTTGGAATGTACAATCAGGACAAGCCAGGGGCAGAAGCATGTAGGGTTATGCAGGGATTTGAAGGGTTTTGTAGGTTATGCAGGGATTTAAAGGGTTTTTTAGGTTATGCAGGGTTATGCTGGATTATGCATGGTTATGTCTAGTTATGCAGGATTATGAAATCCTGCTACGTAGGGTAATGCAGGGTTATGTAGGGTTACGTAGAGTTATGCAGGGTTATGCAGAGCTACGTAGGGTAATGCAGGGTTATGTAGGGTTACGTAGAGTTATGCAGGGTTATGCAGGGTTATGTAGGGTTACGTAGAGTTATGCAGGGTTATGCAGGGTTACGCAGGGTTATGTTGGGTGCTGCTGATTCAGGTGTTGGTGGCACCCATTTGCTTTGCATCAACAGTTTTGAGTTGATTGTATTTTCTTCCCTGTAGAGAGAATTCTTTCTAATGGCTCTTCAGATTTCATCCCTTATAATAACTATAAAATTTCTTCATAACCATAAAAATAATATTTTAGTTAAACCATCTGACCTGCTCCAATGAGGTCTTCCTGGTTTTCTGAGGGATACTTAGCTCGATGTGGTCCTGAGATTGCGGGGCAGAATCTCCTATCTCCAAAAATGGAACATGGTCTTCGGTGTAACTGCCCCTACGAGAGTGGCTTGGTGAGGGAAGGGGGGAGTTTCTACGTTTTTTGCCTCCTGGTGAAGTTGGTCGGGATGAGGGTGACAGGCAGAAGTGGGTGGTGGCTTCACCAAGTTCCTCATCTTCCACCAGGAGAGAATCACAGCTCGACGCAGGGCTTAGCCAACCACGAGAAGATGGGCTGGAGGCAGGACTTGGGCTCAGAGACCCTGTCCCCATACTGCTATCCCGGTAACAATAGGGATCTAGAAGGGGCAGGTAGAGACGGTCTCTGTCCCAGTAAGTTCCCCCTTCTGGTATAAATTCATCATCAGGGGAGATGGTGGTGATCTGAATACTGGGACACTCCAAAACACGGGACTCTGAGACCTGAGACAGAATGAGACAATCATCATAGCTTGGTTTAGGAGAAATATCTCACCTTCAGTAAATATCAGCGCTGTTGTTTTACCTGGACAGACCGAGCTGGGAGACTCTCGTACGTCCCACTGAACTCTCTTACTAGGGCTCGTCTCGGGGGTGGGGAATGCATGCCAGCCCTGTGATTGGATGGTGGAGGGGAAGGAAGGACTCCCATTGGCTGGCTGAGTATAGATGTCAGCTGGTTTTCTGAGACTGTACAGGAAGTGATTATATTACAGATCATTATAGAGAACGTGATCATTAATCTCAAGTAAATGAATAACTAATCTACCAGACTGCTGATGAGTTCTGGGTTGTGATTGATTACAAGGTGTTGATTAATTCCCTAAATCATTCATTAGTGTAGGGTTCTATTAATAGACTTGTACTTATGTTAGCCTTTCCATAGTAACGGCTCGTTCACAGGGACAGTTACACCACAAGAGTGTTACACTGCTACACCTTCACACTGTTACACCTTTACTCTGTTACACTGTTACACCTACACACTGTTACACTTCCACACTGTCACACCACCACACTGTTACACCGTTACAGCTCCACACTGTTACACTTCCACGATGTTACACTGTTACACCACCACAATGTTACACTGTAACACCACCACAATGTTACACTGTTACACCTCCACACTGTTACACTACCGCAATGTTACACTGTTACACCACCACACTGTTACACTTTTACACCCCTACACTGTTACACCTCCAAACTGTTACACCGTTACACCTCCACACTGTTACACTTCCACAATGTTACACTGTTACACCACCACACTGTTACACTGTCATACCACCACACTGTTAAACTGTAAAACCACCACACTGTTACACCTCCCACTGTTACACTGTTACACCTCCACACTGTTACACTTCCACAATATTACACACTATTACACGTCTGCACTGTTACACTTCCACAATGTTACACTGTTACACCTCCACACTGTTACACTTCCACAATGTTACACTGTTACACCACCACACTGTTACAATGTTATACCACCACACTGTTAAACTGTAAAACCACCACACTGTTACACCTCCCACCGTTACACTGTTACACCTCCACACTGTTACACTTCCACAATATTACACACTATTACACGTCTGCACTGTTACACTGTAACACCCCCAAACTGTTACACCTCCAAACTGTTACACCGTTACACCTCCACACTGTAACACTTCCACAATGTTACACTGTTACACCACCACACTGTTACACTGTTACACCTCCACACTGTTACACTTGCACACTATTACACTTATGCACTGTTAAACCGTAACACCACCACACTGTTACACTTCCACACTGTAACACCACCACACTGCTACACTTTCACAATGTTACACTGTTACACCACCACACTGTTACACTGTTACACTTCTTACCAGGTTTTTTATTCATTACAAACTTTCATGTAAAATAACTTCACTTATTATTTTAGTTAATGGAGGAAAAGTATCTGGCTGTACTGCTACGTTAGGAAATGCTGTGTGTGTGTGTGTGTGTGTGTGTGTGTGTGTGTGTGTGTGTGTGTGTGTGTGTGTGTGTGTGTGTGTGTTAGCATGTGTAAGCATGTGAATGTGGCAACAATTTCAGAAAAATAGAGGTAAATGAGATTTAGATTTATAAAAGGACTTCCAAGAAGTGAATCTGCCTCCATTTAAAACACTAAATTCTTCAGTAACAAAAGTCAGCAGAGGAGGAGAAAAGCAGGAAAACAGGAAAAATGAAAGGAGGAAAAGAAAGAAATGAAAAAAGAGGACAAGGAAAAGGAGGAGGAAAAGAAAGATAGGTACGAAGATAAGGAGGAGGAGATAAAGGAGAATAGAAGGAAGAAGACGAGGAGGAAATGTAGAGAAGGAAGCTTTTGGTTGCTTGGTTGCTTTGGTTGCTAAAGGAAGAAGAGGGGAAGAGGAGGGGGAGAGGAAAACGAATAGAAGGAAGAGAAGGAGGAGGGGGACAAGAAGGAAGAGGAGGAACCAGATGAGCAGGAGGAAGAAATTAAAAGTATAGAAGCTCTGGTGAATGAAAAGGAAGAAGAGGGAAAGAGGACAAAGAGAATGAGAAGGAGAAAGAGGAGGAAAAGGAAGAAGAGGAAAATGAAGAAGATGAGGAAGGGGATGATGAAGAGAAATAAAGAGGAGAGATTAGTGATGTTCCTCAGTAGTGAAATCAGATGAGGAAACGTAAACAAGGGTTAAAGCTGGAGTCACTTAGCGTAACTTCATTCCTCAATGGATGAAGAGAGAGAAAGAGGAGTATGTGCCATGAAAATAGAAAAAAGAGTGGTGGATGGAGGGATTTGTGTGTGTGTGTGTGTGTGTGTGTGTGTGTGTGTGTTCAGTAAACAGAAATGTAGGGCTGGGTCCAGATGGCAACAGTTAACACTACTCACACGCACAACTGATTAAAACCACATTGTTCCGTACCCTCCTCTCACACACACACACACACACACACACACACACACACACACACACACACACATTAATTTGTTGGGTTAACCTACAGGTTCTTTTCTAGTAAACTATTGGCTAGCAAAGGTGTTTAATAGTAATAGCAAATATGGAGCAAACTAATACGAGCTAACGAGCTGTGGCGATGAGGTGGTATGGAGTTAGCAGTGAACTTCAGCGCTCCTCCTGCTAACACAGGGTCACTGACTGAAGTTTGCACTTCAGTACAAACTACACAACAACAACACACACAAACACTCGACTTCAAGAATAAGAGTAGCAACGTTTTAAGTATCATTATATAATTAAACAGGGCTGAGAGGAAGCAGCAGAGATCTGATCAGATTCTCAATAGGTCACATTAGATCAAATAAAATCACATGAGATCGGATTAAATATGATTAGATTGGGTTTGATCAGATTAAATCAGATTAGATCGGATTAGATAAAATAAAATAAAATTAGATTTGATTAAATCAGATTAGATCGGATTGGATTAGACTGGTTTACATTCATGTAAAACATCATGAACTTTGTGAGGATAT
>MU579904.1:1063420-1073420 GCA_024362625.1 Silurus asotus | reverse complement strand
GCAGGTGAAGATCACAATCAGGATGTTCTCCATAGTGCAGGAGTATAACAACTAGATTTACATTCGTGGGACTCACACAAAACCTCAAAACACACCCGAGGTTGTGAAGCTGTAATCTTGTGTTTCCTCTGAACACCACACAACACGGATTGTTTGGAACAGAGAAGTAAGATGTTGAGATCGAGAGGTTGGTGAAATAATCCCCGACACTCAGCACTTCTTTATAACCATCACATAAGTGTGAACTTCTTCTGAAGCACATTCATTCCACTTTCTTCTGAGTCAAGTTCAATCTTCTCCTCTCTGTCAGAACAACATGAGGGCAGTGTGGAGAAACAACAAGTTCTAACTCGTCACCATCATCTATGCCGCACCTTTCTACTGAACACACACACACAAGCACACACACACGCACACAAGCACACACACTCACGCACACAAGCACACGCATGCACACAAGCCCACACACACCACACACACGCACGCACGCACACACACAAGCATGCACACACACACACACACACACATACACACACACAAGCACACACACTCATGCACACAAGCACACGCATGCACACAAGCCCTCACACACCACACACACGCACGCACACACACAAGCATGCACACACACACACACACACACACACACACACACACACACAAGCAAACACACACACACACACAAACACACAAACACACAAACACGCAAACGAGCGCACACAGACACACACACGCGCACACACAGACACACACACACACACACACACACACAACCACACACACACACACACACACAAACATTGCAGCTCAGGACAGCATGTCATTAGAACTGATTTTTCAGGAGCAAATAAAAGTGCCAGTGTGTGTGTGAGTGTGTGTGTGTGTGTAAGTGTGTTTTAGTGTGTGTGTGCGTGTATAAGTGTGGGTTTGTGTGTGTGTGTGTGTGTGTGTGTGTGTGTAAGTGTGTGTGTGTGTGAGTGTGTGTGTGTGTGTGTAAGTGTAAGTGTGTGTGAGTGTACGTGTGTGTGTAAGTGTGTGTATAAGTTTTTGGTGCAACCCAGATGAGGATGGGTTCCCTCTTGAGTCTGGTTCCTCTCAAGGTTTCTTCCTTATGCATCTCGGGGAGTTTTTCCTTCCCACAGTTGCTCATCAGGGACAAACATACTTACAAAGAACATATTTACATTTAATCACCACATCATCTGTGTAAAGCTGCTTTGAGACAATGTTCATTGTTAAAAGTGCAATACAAATAAACATAAATTAAATTGAATTGAATAAGTGTGTGTGTTTGTGTGTGTGTGTGTGTATGTGTGTTTGTGTGTGTGTGTGTGTGAGTGTGTGTATAAGTGTTTGTGAGTGTGTGTGTGAGTGCATGTGTAAGTGTGTGTGTGTGTGTATGAGTGTGTGAGTGTGAGTGTGTATAAGTGTGTGTTTGTGTGTAAGTGTGTGTGAGTGTGTGTGTGTTTGTAAGTGTGTGTGAGTGTGTAAGTGTTTGTGAGTGTGTGTGTGAGTGTGTGTGTGTTTGTAAGTGTGTGTGAGTGTTTGTGAGTGTGTGTGTGTGTGTGTGTGTGAGTGTGTGTGTGTGTGTGTGTGTGCATATAAGTGTGTAAGTGTGTGTGTGAGTGTGTTTGTAAGTGTGTGTGTGTGTGTATGAGTGTGAGTGAGTGTGTGTTTGTGTGTAAGTGTGTGCGAGTGTGTGTGTGTGTGTAAGTGTGTGTGAGTGTGTAAGTGTTTGTGAGTGTGTGTGTGAGTGTGTGTGTGTTTGTAAGTGTGTGTGAGTGTGTGTAAGTGTTTGTGAGTGTGTGTGTGTGTGTGTGTGTGTGTGTGTGAGTGTGTGTGTGTGTGTGTGTGCATATAAGTGTGTAAGTGTGTGTGTGAGTGTGTGTATAAGTGTGTGCGTGTGTGTGAGTGTGTTTGTAAGTGTGTGTGTGTGTGTGTATGAGTGTGAGTGAGTGTGTGTTTGTGTGTAAGTGTGTGCGAGTGTGTGTGTGTGTGTGCGTTTGGACTTGTGTTGTGGTCATTATGTCATTCTCTCTGTTGTTTATCCTGTGCTGTTAAAATCCTCTTTAGATGGTGATGATCAGTTTTTACTGAAACAATAAAATAAATGCCCTCTGTTTTCTCCTCCTCTTCAGGCGTCTCCAATGAATGTAGAAAATACTACAAGCTATGATAATAACCCAAAAGACTTCACAGTCTCCTTTGCTATTGGAGCCTTTATCCTCGCCCTCGTCTTCCTCCTAGGCGTCCCAGGAAACCTCTTCATCATATGGAGCATCCTGGCACGTGCCCGTAAGCGCTCGGTCACCACGCTGATCATCCTGAACCTAGCATGTGCTGATGGTGCCATCATGTGCCTCACAGTGTTCTTCATTGTGTACCTGGCCAAGCAGACGTGGGTGTTTGGACGTTCCATGTGCAAGCTGCTGTTCTATCTGTGCAACACTAACATGTACGCCTCCATCATGCTCATCACATTGATGAGCGTTCACCGCCTGATGACTGTGCTCCGACCACAAGGTGCTCGAGTGTTCACACGCAGGAGGAACATGCTGAGCATCCTTATCATACTTTGGATACTTGTATTCACACTCGCCATTCCCGCTCTGATATTCAGGGACCAGATACAGGAGGACAACAATCGCCTGCTGTGCGTACACAATCACACAGCTCCCAAATATGTACGTATTTCTCACTGTTGCTGCAAAACCAGAGTATAGCAATGTGACAGTAACAGTAATAAACACAGTACTGTAAAATACTACACACCTCTTACTAATACTACTAACCCTTATACATGCTTTATTAATATACACACTATTATACTGCACCTTCACTGTGCTTCAGCAACACAACACACTCACGTGTTAATACTGTTCCTGCTTCCTTTCAGTTAGAATAATAAGAAAACAGACTTTTACCTCAGTAACAGTGAATAAATGATCTGTTATAAAGGAAACATGAGACAGAAGTGAAGAATGTTTTAGACAGGAAGTATAAATGATATGGTGTGTTTTTATGGAGAACAGGAGGTGTTCCACATGAGCCTGGAGACGTTGGTGGGATTTCTGCTCCCGTACGCAATCATAGTCAGTAGTTATGTGTGTATTCTTCGCCGTCTGAGACAGACACAATTTCAGAGACGAGTTCGCAGTGAGAAGCTCATCCTTGCTATCATCATTACATTTGCTGCGTTCTGGCTGCCATATCACATCATCAACATCATGCAGGTGAGAACCATCACCTTCATACACACTTAAACACTCTGGATTACATACTGCTCCCAAACTCAGACAACACTGATCCCTAAACACTGATCCCCCAACACTGATTCCTCAACACTGATCTCTCAACACTGATCTTCAAACACTGCTCCTCAAACACTGATCCCTCAACATTGATCTTCAAACACTGATACTCAAACACTGATACTCAAACACTGATACTCAAACACTGATCCCTCAACACTGATCCCTCAACACTTATCCCTCAACACTTATCCTCAAACACTGATCCCTCAACACTTATCCTCAAACACTGATCCCTCAACACTTATCCTCAAACACTAATCCCTCAACACTGATCCTCAAACACTGATCTCTCAACACTGATCTTCAAACACTGATACTCAAACACTGATCCCTCAACACTGATCCTCAAACACTGATCCCTTAACACTGATCTTCAAACACTGCTCCTCAAACACTGATCTTCAAACACTGATCTTCAAACACTAATACTCAAACACTAATCCCTCAACACTGATCCTCAAACACTAATCCCTCAACACTGATCCTCAAACACTGATCCCTCAACACTGATCCTCAAACACTGATCCCTCAACACTGATCCTCAAACACTGATCTCTCAACACTGATCCTCAAACACTAATCGCTTAACACTGATCCTTAAACACTGATCCCCAAACACTGCATGGAGGATCAGAACTTCTGGATCAGTGTATTACTATTTGATTAATGATGTATGGTTCTTGTGAGTTAAGTATAAAATGTCTGAATGATTGTGGTTTCTGCCAGGTGGTGTCTGCGTGCTCTCCAGCGAATTCTTCACTGAAAACAATGTGAGAGTTTTGTATTCTTACTTCATCACAGCACTAACTGGAAGTCACATCACGGGGGGCATAATCTCTGGACTTGTTGTTTTTCTTCATGCAGGTGGGAAATGAACCTTTCAAGGTATCGACCCGCCACCTCCTCCCTGGCCTTCATTAGCAGCTGTGCTAACCCCGTGCTGTACGCGCTAGCAGGACGCTCGTACATCCGTGCAGACGGACTTTCCTTCATGGCCAGGCTGTTTGAGGGCACATCGCTGGAGTTCAACACTGGAACGCTACGAATTCAGCGCAAAGCGAACAAAGCGGCAGTAACGGTGCTCGCGCTGAAGAACTGCGACTCCTGTGGAAACAACACGGACCGGAGCTAACAGACCGACTGTTACACAAAAATGTCTTCTATACACATATATTTCATCAAATGACCGCTTTCTCTATGCAATAATATTCCAAACCCAGAATGATGCTGCATTGCAGTGATTCTGTCTCAAACTCCAAACACACTCACTGCTTGTGTCGAGAATTCTAGCAGGCTTTTGTCTTTTTTTAATAAATAATAATAATAGAAATTTGCCCCGGTGTGAAACCTGTGTGGAGCTCAGACCTGAGGTTGAGCTTTAACGGTGACACACACCTCAGTGGAACATCTATGTCTTTATTTATGACTGAATAAAGGTTGATTTGTTGTGAATCTCTTTGTTATTAATCTGTAGATTACATTTAGATTATTGTAGATTACATTTGATAATCGTACAGAGCAAGTTATCACCACTCTTGTGTCGCTCTGGACAAGAGCGTCTGCTAAATGCCACTAATGTAAATGTATTAATTAGTTATTAATAGAAGTTGAGGCACCAGTAGTTTATCGCTAGAATTAGCGTCTATCTGCAAAAATCCATACTGAAAGTTTTTCGGCTTCCGGTCCACTATCATTATAAGAGCGAATCAATGACGCCATGTGCTGTTTATTTTGACAAGATGAGACTGCATGCTGCACAGAGAGCGCTATATTAAAATTATAGCTTATCATTTATTATTCTTTATAATTATATATTCACATGTATTTCCTTTCAGCACATTTTCATGTTTTTTTTTTATATAAAGTTCAGTACTATTTTACTGTCACGTATCTGATCGACCATTCCTCCCACTCACCACTAGAGTGCATCACTGCTACCAAGTCTGTGTCTTATTTGGACTACAGTTTCCAGAAGCCGCTGTCTGGGAACTGATTACAAACTCCTCCTTGTTCCCTGCAGGAGGACTATATATGGGACACACAAACTCGTAAACTTTGCTGTGTATTAAAGTTCTAATTAGGTTGTTTGTTTGTTCATGCCAGCAGACATGTGCTGGCATCAACACACCTACACACACTTTATGGTCCATGGTTTGTTTTGCCACGTCTGCTAGGTTCCATGATCAATGCTCAAGTGTTTTCCACGTGTTTGACTCAGGACTGTTTACCACGTTTATGTTTGTTTGCTGCCTGTCTCAACTACTGCCTGTATTTTTTTTATCAGATTAGCTCTTTGTCTCTTCTTGGATATTCCTGTTTGTCAGTGTTGACTCTGTGTGCTCGGTGACCCCCTATTAAAGCCTGCGTCTGTACCCCTACTGTCTCTCCACGTCTGTCACACCATTGCCAAGCCAAGTCCAACCACCCGATGTTTCTTCACATGGAGTTTTTATTAGTTTATTATCCAGTAGACATTAAAAAGGATCCACCCCAGCCATCAGTCGACCTCTAGTTATTAATGTATCCTAATAATTTGTTAGTCACCCACCTGCATGAGTAAGTAAATGTTTTAATAGCAATAAATATGAAAAAATGTCATCTGATAGTAATAATGCTCTTTAATAGGTAATACATCTCTTTAGAAAAGTGACTGTATGTGTATAATATATTAATAAACTGATTTAGCATACAATAAAATCATAATAAAATCTCCACAATAACACTGCTAGTCACTCCGGCCCGTGTTATATTCTGGTACAGAATATAAAAAAGACAGGAATAATTATGTGGCCCTCACAGAAAAAGGTTTGGGGACCCCTAATGATAAATCCCATTATAAAGCCTCCGGATCTTCTCAGGCTCAATGTGAATTAAACCAGGTGGTGGTGGTGAAGGTGGTGAAGGTGGTGAAGGGAAGATCGGATTATTTTAGTGACTTGGTTCTTTGAATCTCCTTCATCAAAATAAGAAATGAGAAAAATGAGAAAGATCAGAAGGAATCCTTCAGTTTCTTTGATCAGAAATAAAATAAAATGTTACATTTTCAATAAGCAGATCTCCAACACATCTACACACACCACCCAATAAAACCTCGGTACTCGTCTGACTCAATTAATAGATATCAAATCAGAATCAGAATCAGGTTTATTGAGTGGGTTAGTTTGTGACACACACAAGAAATTTGGTTCCAGCTGTTGATACTCTCAAAGTACAGAGATAAATAACACTATATATTCAGCTCAGACTGCACGAGACAAAAGAGACAGTGTGAGACGATAGAGACAGAAGGGGTATTAAACAGAATACAGATTAAACAACAGTTCAGTAATGTACATAAAGTGTGAGTGCATGATGATGCAAATAAAAGTACCAAATTAGTTAATTAAGTAAAGAGTTTTGTGTTAAAACTAAAAAACGTGTGTTATAATAAATCATAATACTTTAGATACTTTTGAAGACAAAAACGTTTGTACTTTTACTGGAGTCATATCTCACCAAGTGTCTCTACTTTAACTCAACTACATGGTTTGTGTTCTTCATCCACCACTGGTATGATGCATCTTAACCACTAGACCACCAGGGACATCTGAAGATATTTCTGCATAACGTATATGGGAGTCACGTGATAAAAGAACGCACGACTCGGACTAGAAGAGATTTTGCGATGCTTTGCGCATGCGCGTCCAATAGAAAATTAATGAATCACGACTCGTTCTTCTGATTCACATTTAAGAATCGTTTAAAATGAACGAATCATTCATGAACGACTCATCACTTTCAGAAGGTGCTGAGTGAACCAGGACATCAGAAGGATTCGGATTATTTCCTCATCTTTGTGAGCAGAAATGAGAGTTTTGGTCGGTGAGTTGTGTTTGTGCTGGTATTATTGTGTAGATATCAGGGTTAGACTGCTCTGGACTGCTCTGCTCTGCTCTGTCCACATTTCCGAGGCGTCTGCGTATCTTTATTTACCTCTACTCCCCGGACTGGTGCAGATCCCGCCCCTGGCGCTCTGATTGGTTGGTATGTTCACGCCGCCTGCGTTTCCTGCTCCTGGATTGGTTCATTGTGTTGAGATCAAACCCCAAGTCCTTCGTCTCAGTTCTACTGAAATTATAGTTCCTGTGGAGAAAACCTGAATTCCTGTCGGGAACTGTTTCATCCTGGGGACATGGACTTCTTTAATTCTCCGGACTTTGTGCTGAGATCAGATAGAATCATCTTCATCCTGTGTTCACACTCATTCCCACCAACTCAAACACAAACACACACACACACACACACACACACTCATTCCCACCAACTCAAACACAAGCACACACACACACACACACACACTCATTCCCACTAACTCAAACACACACACACACACACACACACACACTCATTCCCACCAACTCAAACACAAACACACACACACACACACACACTCATTCCCACTAACTCAAACACACACACACACACACACACACTCATTCCCACTAACTCAAACACACACACACACTCTCATTCTCACTAAATCAAACATGGACACACACACTTATTATTCTCGTTTCTCTGTTTGCTCTCAGGAGGAGGATCAGGGTTCATTGGCCATGAACTTATGAAACTCCTAAAGGTCAAAGGTCACGAGGTCACCATTATTTCACGACAGCCTGGTCCGGGCCGGATCACATGGGTCAGAATCACGATTATTAACAATTCCTTGCTTAATTATTTATTTATTAACATTGAGCCATGGACTCTCTGTCTGTCTGTTCATTAATTATAAATATTAACATGTTTGGTTTTAGGTTTGAGTATATAAACTGTGTGTGTGTGTGTGTGTGTGTGTGTGTGTGCGCGTGTGTGTGTATATATCTATATATATATATATGGTATTTTTTAAAGACTGATCTGGAGTCAGTTGGTCTTCCTGTGTGTGATGCTGTAGTGAATCTTGCTGGAGAAAACATCTTAAACCCACTGAGACGGTGAGAGACACACACACACACACACACACACACACACACACCCCAGTACATATTAACACTAAAAACCCTAGACACACAACAATAAGAATTAAATGATTTTTAAAGGAGAGAATCAGCACAAAGCCTTTAGGAAACCTGATAAAAATTGTATACATAATTTATTCTGTTTATAAATAAACATGTAAAAATGAGGTGTGTGTGTGTGTGTGTGTGTGTGTGTGTGTGTGTGTGTGCAGCTGGAACAAGAGTTACAGGTTTGACGTGTTCAACAGTCGACTCAAGACCACCAAGACTATAACTCACTCCATTACATCCACGCAAACTCCTCCTCGTTGCTGGATCCTCATCACAGGCCTCGGTCTGTCTGTCTCTTTTTCTCACTGTCTGTCTGTCTCTTTTTCTCACTGTCTGTCTGTCTCTTTTTCTCACTGTCTGTCTGTCTGTCTCTTTTTCTCACTGTCTGTCTGTCTGTCTTTTTCTCACTCACTGTCTGTCTGTCTGTCTCTTTTTCTCACTGTCTGTCTGTCTCACTCTCAGTCTGTGTCTCTCTCTGTATTTTTGATATTGATTATTGATAGTGTTGATATTGGAATGAGATGGGTGTGTAGTGTGTATAAGTATTTACCCCCTCACAGCTGAAATCCTGTCTGCAGATTCTGTAAATGTGGAAAAGGTTTTCTGGTCTGATGAAAGTTCAGGATGGTAGTTTGATGTTCAGAGTTCTCTTCATCCTCTTTCTCCGTCTACTTGAGGCAAAGTCATGTGGCAGATCATTTATACGAAGATCATGTGACACTTAACTTTTTGGAATGTTGCTTTACTCTGGTCTTCTCTTCTCATTGCTGAGGGAAACTGAACAAGACCCAACTTAGGGGTGAATATTAGAGTCTCTGCAAACTGATACAAGTCTGTGACTGTTTGTGTTTGTGCGTGGTTCTCAGCATGTTACAGAGCGAATACGGAGACTCCGTACACAGAGGACAGTGAGTTGACAACCTTTGACCTTTGGTCTCAGCTGGTGAAAGAATGGGAAGAAGCAGGACGACTTTCTGAAAATGCAGCATTACACACCAAACAAGTCATCATCAGATCAGGTGACCCCCGTCACCCCCAACAACCACCCAGTCTCTAATAATCCCCCCCAGTTTCCCCTAGCACCCCCAGTCTTCCCCTTCTCGCTATACAAGTCCTGTTTGTGAGACTGTGGATGTGCTTTGCAGGTGTGGTTCTGGGCCGAGGCGGTGGTGCGATAAAGCAGATGCTGACTCCATTCTGGCTCGGTTTGGGAGGAACGTTGGGATCGGGAAATCAGCCCTTTCCGTGGATTCACGTCTCGGATTTAGCCGGAATAATCGCTCACACTCTCGACCCGGCCCACGTTTCCGCTTCATCTCAGCCGCAGGTGTTTCATGGAGTGGCTCCGGCTCTAAACACCAATCGTGAGTTCACGCAAGAGCTGGGTCATGTCCTGAAACGCCCCACGCTACTTCCTGTTCCTGAGTTGCTCTTGAGAGCCACACTGGGCCATGAGAGAGCTGCTATCCTGACGCAGGGCCAAAGAGCTGTTCCGAAGAGAACTCTGGAGTCGGGATTTCAGTTCCAGTATCCGGATCTAACCTCAGCACTGCGGCAGATTATCACACGCTAGAGAACACTTCTGTGAACGGTCTGAATTGTTACCTGCTAGCTAATCGGATAACTAGCTTGTTTGTT
>MU579904.1:1043279-1045517 GCA_024362625.1 Silurus asotus | reverse complement strand
AACCCCTAACCCTAACTCTAAACCCCTAACCCTAACCCCTATCCCCTACCCCTAACTCTAACCCCTAACTCTAACCCCTAACCCTAACTCTAAACCCCTAACCCTAACCCCTATCCCCTACCCCTAACTCTAACCCCTAACTCTAACCTCTAACTCTAACCCCTAACTCTAACCTCTAACTCTAACCCCTAACTCTAACCTCTAACTCTAACCCCTAACTCTAACCCCTAACCCTAACTCTAAACCCCTAACCCTAACCCCTATCCCCTACCCCTAACTCTAACCCCTAACTCTAACCCCTAACTTTAACCTCTAACTCTAACCCCTAACTCTAACCCCTAACTCTAACCCCTAACTCTAACCTCTAACTCTAACCTCTAACTCTAACCTCTAACTCTAACCCCTAACTCTAACCCCTAACTCTAACCTCTAACTCTAACCCCTAACTCTAACCTCTAACTCTAACCCCTAACCCCTAACTCTAAACCAGAATTCAACTATTTTATCTGTGTAGTGTTTGTAACAGTGGACATTGTCGCAAAGCAGCTTCACAGAGATAAAGAGGGTATAAAGTTTAGTGTCTATACATTTGTTCCTTATAAGTTTCTCCTCAATGATCCAGTGGTGACTGGTGAAGGAAAAAAAACCCAATAAACTTCATGAGGAAGAAACATTAAGAGGAACCAGACTCTAAACAGAACCTCATCCTCAACACCGAATGTCCATCATTACAGTTCCATCAGTGTTGAGGTTCAGTGATGATGTTTACATGCAGACTGTGGTCCTGAGCACATTGTAGCAGACTGTTAACATTAATTACAGTCCAAATCACCTAAGAACCAAATACCTGAGAGACGTCTCTGAGTGCATTTATACTCGTCTCTCAGCACCGCGTTTCCCATCGCAATGACCACACTGAGATTTATGTAAGCTATAAGCTAGTTAGCTTTTCAGTCAGGAAGCATGCTTCAGTCACGGCTGTTATGCTAACGAGCTTATTTAACAGCAGGCTAATTCACGTGAGCCGTCATTAGGAAACATTCCAACACTTGTCTTCATCATCAGACAAAAACAAATAGATGATGTAAAATTTTAAATAATTATAAATACGGCTTTGAATATTGAAGCTGATCGTGTGTTTGCTCTCAGGTTGCTCTCGGAGACTGTAACGAGCTTCTGGATGCTAATTATGATGCTGACAAACTGCCTACAGGGAAACACAGCACTAAAGGTCTGGGCCAGACCGCCCCGGACCCCAACCACTCCATCACTCTGTAAGTGTTTAATCTGATCGATCAGCTGCTGAACAGAGTTCTGCTTTCAGTCACACTACTGAACATCTCCAACAGTTACAAATCTACAGGAATCACTTCATCAGATTCTTTCATATATTTTGGTAATTAGGTTTTTCTGAATTCTCTCTGAGAGGAAGAAACTGATCGGTCTGAAGGTTCACATTAGCTTGTGTGCAGTACACAAACATCACGACTGTGCGTGTGTGTGTGTGTGTGTTAGTGTGAGTGCATGTGAAGCTCATAAAGAGCTACTCTAAGCACATGTTTACTGACCTCCACTGTTCTGCCAACATTTAATCCTGTGTGTGTAGTTAAGAAGACTTGTTTAGCTCATTTACATCTACATTTACTGCATTTAGCACAAGTCGTTATCCAGAGTGACGAACAAAAGTGTTTTTGAAATTTCCTTAGGGATGGTGTGAAGGTTCCTTTTGGACCTGCAGTGAGAACCAGCGTGGGACAGAGCGGAGGATACACACTCCTGTATAACGAGTTTGTGGTGTACAACCCTGCTCAGATACGCATAAAATACCTGCTGAGGATCCAGTTTAATTATTCAGCTCTGTGGTGAGAGAGAGAAAGTGTGTGTGTGTGTGTGTGTGTGTGTGTGTGTGTAGAATCCTTCTGTTGTTAAATACTTAGTCACTGCTGAATGAAAGAAAAACATGGACACGTTTTTTAAACCTCAACCGTAACCATTAAACCCGAATGCAGTTTTGAAGTTTTTTTTGTTCAAATAAAATGTGTAAGAAACTTAACATTTTTTTCAGCCGTCTGGGGGCTAAAGCGCGCCGTCTGGGGGCTAACGCGGGCCGTCTGGGGGCTAAAGCGCGCCGTCTGGGGGCTAAAGCGCGGCGTCTGGGGGTGGGATGGGTTATAGCATGTGTAATTGAGATGTAATTAAAATACTTTGAGGTTTGTATTTAATTCCAAAAGCAGTTAA
>MU579904.1:1030779-1040779 GCA_024362625.1 Silurus asotus | reverse complement strand
TAGGGGTAGTGAGGAGCCATGCCAGTAGGAGGCTGCTGCATGAAGGCCGTGTCAGTGGGGTAAGGAGGTGGGGCAAAAGCGGCCTCACTGCTTTCAGCTTCCATCTTCTCTGGTGTTGACTGTTTCTCAAATTCCATTATTCTGTAAAACAGGAAACTAAAATAAAGGAATAAATTCCAATAAGCAACTTTTTTTTATTATTATTATTTGTTTATTATTGAAATTTCCTTGTGTCACACTTCACATGCACATTCCATTCGTTCCTGAATCTTTAAAAAATAGTTGTAAAATTAAATTCTATAAAATAAAAGTTATTTCTTTCTCACTGACTGCAACATAAAACTAAATACAATAAAAATGCTGCAGGAGTCAAACAGCAGCACTTCCACCATGATTTTAGAGCTGTGTGTATAATTATAATCTAAACGATAATAAGTAAATAATTAATATATTTTTTATATCTGTAGTTATCTCCAAGTGTTACAAAAAATTGTCATTTTGTGTTCTTTTCTAATTTTATATAAAAAAAATGTACAATGATTTATAGAATTTTTAATATATTTTTTTTTAATTTAGAGAATAAATTAAAAAAATTCTAAGTATTTTTTGTACAGAAGTTTCAGAACCCACATTTCAGTGGAAGATCAGAAATGAGAAAAATCTAATTTATTTTTATAAAGTAATTAGAACTCGAACACTTTCAGGTTTAATAATTAAACACTGATTTTATTCTCTCTCAGTCCCTCAGTTCTTCACCTCCTCAGCATTTTTTCTACATTATTTTGTTGATATTTTTCATGTGTATTGAATTTATAAACATAATTTACTTTAAAACTTTCATTTAGTGTTTTATATATATTTTTTTATTACAGGATCAGGTGTGAAGATTTAGAAATACTATTACAAGAGTCCCATTAAATCACAGGTAAAATCATATGTACACACACACACACACAGAGTTTGAACATTAAAAATTATTTCTTACCTTCTTCTGATATTTAAACCGAAAGACACTTTCACACACTGTGACTCTTACACACTTTCCCACACTGTGACACTTACACACCTTTACACTTGCAGTGACACACTTTCAGAGCGGAAACTTCTTTTTCTCATTTTGTTCCTACTGCAAAAGTTCCTCTGCTTGCAGCTTAAAAAAAACCAGTGTGTCACAAACATGTGGATTTTACTGAATTACACAGTCTACTTGACACACACACACACACACACAAACACACACAGGCAGTTTTACCAGCTTTTTGGTGTGACAAAAATGATGGTTTATTGTGGATATTTATATATGTATAATTGTTTTAACTTATAACTATAAGTGCTTTGCAAATTACTTTAATTAAGTCATATTACAGCTGAAATGTGTGTGTGTGTGTGTGTTTATACAACATTTCCAGTGTTGTGTACAGAAATTTAACACACTGAGTGACACAATGCAGTTGTTTCCCAGTTTCCTCTCTGTGGCTGAAACATTCCACTTCCTGTTTATATATTTATTAGTGATTAAACCATTTTAATTTATTTTTACCATTTTAACCTTTTTTTATTTTAGTGATTTAATTACCAAGATTTCTATAACCAGCAGCTGTGTTCTGAAACTGTTCACTCACTGAACTGCACTAACGTGTCAATGTGTATAATAATAATAATAATAATAATGGTGAATAGCCCCCCCCCCCCCATCTGTAAAGTTGTGCATGTAAGAATTTCAGCAGCTTAGACAAAACTGTTTTTGTTTCATCATTAATAATTCATGATTTTTTTATTTAGAAGAATATCAATTAATAAAAAAAACTTAATTTGTTTAACTTTCGAATAAAAATATTGTAATAATATAATAAGACTGTATTAAATGTCACTCTGAGTGAAAGCGCAGATGAAATGCAGTCTGTACAGGTGAAACTTAAAAACAGTATTAAACCTAAAAAAGTATAAATGATTTAAGTTTAATCATTAAAATAAGAAGCTTTTCTGGTTCCAATACACATTTTTTTAGCAAAACTGATGTGATGTGAAATGTAAAGCAGCTTATTAAATCATTTTATGCGACACTCCTGTATCAGATCTCACACACACACACACACACACACACACACACTCTTAAACATCTTTATTGTAAAAATACATACAAAACCATTTTTCTTTACAAACGTATAAAATGAAACAGGTGAACACATTTATACTGTAATAAATAAACACTGTGTGTGTGTGTGTGTGTGTGTGTATACGTGTGTGTATACAGTCCATTTTTATTTCAATGTTAACTCAGACACACAACAATAATGAAACACTGTAGATCTAAATAGATTCAATCATGAGGTGCTGAAATGTAACATTTTACTCATCACCATCATAATGGCATAACAATTGTTTTTTTTGTACACACACACACACACACACACACACACACACACACACACACACTTTGTACTCCAGAGGAACATCATGTATAAATAATATTTTTGATATCACACCTGAAAGGCTGAAACACACATTAACATATAAAAAAATGCTACAGAAGTAAAATTTATTATAAATATGCTTTACAACAGAACATTTGGCAAAACTCCAGAGTCACGTTGATGATGATAATAATAATAATAATAATAATAATAGTAATAATAATAATAGGTTGACTGTAGTTTACAATAAGCACAATGAGATCTGATGTGATGATTATAAGTAAAGCATTTCTATATATTTCATAAATGTGTTTAAAATGTTCATGTTGGAAAAAATCTAAACCTTTTGGAACCCTGTGTGTAAGAGACACTTGGCTTTGGGTTTAAAAGTCAAGGGGAAGTGAAGTCACTTCTTTAGGAGGTCCACTTCCTGTGTCCAAGTGGAGTCATAAGAACATGACAGTCCTGTTCATCCACATATTACTAACCTTCACCCTGTCCTTCAATCCTCGACCCAAACACACACACACACACACACACACACACACACACACAGCTTTCATTTCTGAGTGCGAATCAGTTCCTCTCATCTTTTACGGTTTATTTAGTTGATGTACCGTCTCACAGCGATGTCCTGCAGTAGCAACTCGTTTCCATTCCAGTCCTCCACCTCGTCGTCCTCCACCCACACTGTAGCACACTGATGGAGCGAGCAGCAGCACAAAGCCCTGAAACACACACACCTTCCATTTAGCAAAATAAGAAAAGCAGTTGTTCAATATCACCTTCTTCACTTCGTCCCAACAATGCAGTAGTGCCTCACTGACATACACAAGGATTTGATTTATTTCTGTTATTTAGATTATTTATATTTATTTATTTCCCCTGAACACTGAATTTTGCTGCTGTAATGATCTGAGATTAATCAGAGTTTTACAAGTTATGAAATGTTTTTATTTATTGTGAAACAAAAAGTTAACCACTGACCCAAACTGAGTGCTGCACTTTATTCCTTTAGATTGTGTGGGATTAAAAGTCGGCGGCGCCGCTGACTGCGCGAGTCTTTCTAGTTTCACTATTAAAAGCAGTTTTAACCCTAACCCATGTATAATGACTTCTATTTGGACATTACAGGTGAATCACCACTTATTTAAAAAGTGTATTTGTCTGAATTCTCTTCGCAGTGTTGCACTTTCAGAGCTGCACATTGCTCATGTTACTCCTTGTGATGCTCCGTGTTTATTCTCCAGTTCAATTCCATACTTTTGTAGTGAGACACACTGGAGAACTTAAAAACAGTTCCTGGTGCTGGATGTGGTGAAGGTGATGTTTATGTGTGAACTGACCAGAGCCGAGCAGTCTGAAAGAAAACCACACTCAGTTGAATGGATGTTCAGGGCAGCAGGGCTTCACAGAACTCCAGGAGTCAATACACCTACAGGGAAGAGGAAGTGCAGGATTAGGACACACTGTGGACATGATGTTTACTATTCTATATGCAGAGAGAGAGAGCGAGAGAGAGAGGGAGAGAGAGGGAGAGAGAGAGGGAGAGAGAGAGGGAGGGGGTTACTTTTTGTGGTAGACACAGAGACAGGCGAGACGAGCGATTGTGTCCCCCTGCAGCAGCTCCTCCAGGCAGATGGAACACTCTCCACTATCTTTACTTAGAACATCAGCTGCAGGTCACACACACACACACACACACACACACACAACTAGTGCCATAATGTGCGATTTAGGACAGTAATTTCTTGCACTACTGAATGTACACCAGACTTAATCACAAGCGTTTCTCTCACACATTCTTCTGTTTCTGAGCTTCAGTTCATCTATAACAAGTCTTTCTGATAATCAGAAAATAAACACTGCAATGATGATTATTGATTCACAGCTCAGTAAATACACCAACACACTGGATTCACCACCTGGTCAACCGATCTGCTTTTTCCTGACCCTGGTTTTACATTTCAGCAACCTGTTCTATAAATGTTCTTCCCATCTGGACATTTAGAACCCTCACAGGCAGGAGAACTAATGAACTTACTGTTATAAGGTAGCGGTGGAGAAGTGAGACAGGTTAGCAGGTGCTCCTCAATACGTCCTCCAGGAAACATCCTGGTGCAGAATGGACAGCGCACTGCGGGAGGAGGGGAGGGAGAGGGGGACTCGTGTTTATTGTCACTACTTCAACATGTTCAGTGTGTAAAAAAGGAAACCTGAATGTTACAGAGTGAACTTCACTAACTGTGTGTTTACAGGTGCTGCAGGGATTCTGGGTAATCAGTAAACGGTAAAAACTTGCTGTTTGTTCTGTTTAAAACTAAATGTAAAACTCGTTTCTGGTTTTTACATTTTATTTTCTCAGTGATATGAAATCTGTTTATTTTCTAACATGATTAGTGAGAGGGATTAATATTCCCACAGCCGTGTTTACTTTAGGAAATAATGTTTACTGTATTTTGGGGTTTATTTATCAGGGTTGCCAGATTGAATCCCTCTTAGCTATATATATATAAAACTCACATTCAGAGTACTTTCTTATTCTGAAAATAAAATCTGAGACAATAATTTAGTTCCTGACGCCATGAAGCAGAGCAGAGCAGAGAGATGACAGTAATGACAGTAATAATGAACAGTGTGATTCTAATCCTGGAGATAATGAATAATAAAGTCCTGATGAACCTACAGCTGTGCCGGACTCTGTACAGCCCGATCCACGCCTCGGAAACGGGCCTGGTAGTCCGGACCCGCGCTGATCTCGCAGTGGTGTTCCGCCCGGAAGAGTGTCTATGTGCCCCGGTGAGTCTCTCGGCCGAGGCCCGGAGCGCGACACTGCTTGCGGTTTCCTCTGATGAGAAGCGCGCGGGGATTCCTGGACTGTCATCATCGTGATCGATCTCCGGCTCAACGCTGTGGACGGTACCGTTATCAGTATCCGTTGGGGAAACACGGCGGCCGGTGTCCGAGTCACTGCTTTCTTCACTGCGGCTCTGGTTGGTTTCCGAGTCGCGGTCGAAGCTGGAGGGAAAATCGAGTGCGAGGCTGCTGGGCCTTGAGCTGCGGATTCGCCTGAAAGATTCTCGCTTGACGCCGCTGTTCTTGTCCAGCGGTCCACACACCGATTCCTCCTGTAAACGACTCGATCTCGTTCCCATGTTGTTCAGAAAGAACCGTGTTTAAACTGTTTGATGTATTTTGTGATTTTGATCGTTTACATGGTAATAAACGCGCTTCCGCGCCACAAACTAAACTTTCAGCTTTTCTTCTTTTTTGTTCTCGTTAGCTTAGCTTAGCTTAGCATCACTTCACCTGCATTTCGGCCGTTTCCAGCATATCCCGCCCTTCGCTTCAGTGTACCACTTTCTTATTGGCCGATTCCTGCTGTGACGTCTTTTGCTTCACCAATCAGTGCAGGGGGCGGGTTTGTCGGAACAGTACTCTGAAACCAGGATCAGGCTGCAGGCCAGTGATTAAAAAAAAGCTCGGATCATTTTAATGACTCGGTTCTTTAAATGTCGTTCATCAAAATGAACGAACCTTCATTAAGTTCATTTCGTTTCTTTAATGAAATCGTACATTTTCATTAAGCAGATTCCCAACAGGTCCACATACACAACCTAGTTACAATAATAAAAATATGACAATACAGCTGAAGACAAATCTTCTTCTTCTTCTTCTGGCTTCTTCCATTAAGGGGCGCCACAGCGTATCATCCGTTTCCACACCCCCCTGTCCTCTACATTTGCCTCTTCCACATCATCTACCTGCATGTCTTCTCTCACCACATCCATAAACCTCCTCCTTGATCTTCCTCTTTTCCTCCTTCCTGGTGTCTCCATCATCAGCATTTTCGTACTGATATACCCCATGTTCCTCCTCTGCACATGTCCAAACCGTCTCAATCTCACCTCCCTCACCTTGTCTCCAAAACGTCCTATATGCACTGTCCCTCTAATAAACTCATTTCTAATCTTATCCATCCTCATCACTCCCAACGAACATCTCAACATCTTCAGCTCTGCTCCCTCCAGCTCCACCTCCTGTCTTTTACTCAATGCCACTGTCTCTAATCCATACAACATCTCAGGTCTCACCACAGTCCTATAAACTTTCCCTTTCACTCTCACAGATACTCTTCTATCACAAATCACTCCTGCTATCACTCTTCTCCACCCACTCCACCCTGCCTGCACTCTTTTCTTCACTTCTCTAACACACTCTCCATTACTTTACACTGTTGACCCCAGGTACCTGAACTCCTTCACCTTCTCCACCTCTTCTCCCTGCAACTGCCTCCACTGCTCTCCCTCTCATTCACACACATGAACTCTGTCTTACTCCTACTGACTTTCATTCCTCTTCTCTCCAGCGTGTACCTGTGGTGCTCTTCCTCGGCATAAAACCATACTGCTGCTCACAGATGGTCACTTCTTCGCTCATTCTGTCTTCCATTACACTTTCCCATAACTTCATGGTGTGACTGATCAACTTTATTCCCCTGTAGTTACTGCAGGTCTGCACATCTCCCGTATTCTTAAAGATCGGAACCAGCACACTCCTTCTCCATTCTCACCTTCCAAAATCCTTTTAAACAATCTTGTTAAAAATTACACTGCATCTCTCCTAAACATCTCCATGCATCTACCGGTATGTCATCCAGTCACCCGACTTTCCACTCTTCATCCTCTTAATCGCTGCTCTCACTTCCTCCTTACTAATCCTATCCACTTCCTGTTTAACCATCTCCACACCATCCAACCTTCTCTCTCTCTCTCTCTCTCTCTCTCTCTCTCTCTCTCTCTTTCATTTTCCTCGTTCATCAGCTGCTCAAACTCCTCCCTCCATCTTCTCAACACACTCACCTCACTCACCTCCTTCTGCTCTCCTGCACTTCCTCATTCCACCAGCACGTCTCTTTGTCTTCCGTTTTATTTCCAGATGTTACACAAAGAACATTTCTAACTGTCTCCCTCATCACTTCTGCAGTAGTTGCTCAATCATCCATCACCTCTTCACCACCACCAAGCTCCTGTTTGACCTCCTCCCTGAACATCATACTATAGTCTGCCTCTTTCAGTTATCACCATCTTATTCTTCTTTCAGTCCTCACTCTCCTCCTCTTCTTCTTCACCTCCAAAACCATCCTACAGACCACCATCTGATGCTGTCTAGCTACACTGTCCCCTGCCAACACCTTACAGTCGCCAATCTCCTTCAGGTTGCATCTCCTACATAGAACATAGTTCACCTGTGTGCACCTTCCTCCACTCTTATACATCACCCTGTGATCCTCCTTATTCTTAAAATAATTTTTCCAACTGCTAATTCCGTACGTTTAGCAAAATCTACCACCATCTGCCCTTCCACATTCCATCACCTCCTCATCACCTCTGCTTCCTTCACAGGGCCGTGCACAGACCTTTTGAGGGGCATGTGCTGAAACTGAAAAAGGGCACCCCCCTCCCTTTTTTTATATCAAGATTATTTAGTAAGCCTGCATAAAAGGAAGAAATGGTCACATCTTCATGACAAATTCAATCACACAAAATAATAGTCTCAAAAGCTTTAGATTTATTCACGAATAATAACAACCATAATAATAATATTAGATAATTAGATAATATAGATAAACAGGGTTTTAAGGGCTTCTTTAAACCTAATTACAACAGCAGGATCGAATAAGATTTACACAAGCTTGTTTTAAGAACGTTGATTTGCTAAATATTTGCTAAAAACAGACAGACAGACCGACGTAAAGGGTGACCAATAGCATTGATAAAAAACAAAAAACAAAAAACACCACCAAAAAAAGGGCACTTTGGAGTGTAAGGGCAAAAAGGGCATGTGCTCTGCACAGGTTGAGCCCTACCTGTACCTGTGCACGTGCCTGTCCCTTCACCTACAAGCCCATTTAAATCCACCCTAATCACCAGTCTTTCATTCCTAGGCTCATCTTCTACCACTTCATATAATTCACTCCAGAATCTTTCCTTCTTCTACATCTCACAACCCACTTGTGGAGCATTAACACTGATGACATTTATCATCACGCCTTTAATTTCCAGCTTCACGATCATCACCCTATCAGAAACTCTCTGGGAGGGCTGATGGTGCATGGGGGCGTGGTTCGTCTAAAACATGTGATGATAAAACAATAATAAAACGGAGCAGGCCGCATTTCAGTGTTTTGGCTCATGTGTTCTGAGGGAAATGGACACGCGTTTCAGTGAATGCGTTTTTTTTGCTCTTTATTCAGAAAGTAAGATGTTTTTTAATGTTGAGTTTATTATAAAGCCTATGATGGATTTAACAAATTGCACCATCGTGGAAACAAAATGCGTCGTTGGAAAGCAAGATGTCTCCAGAATTAAGACGGAGGAAAGTCAACAGAAGATGACGTTTATGAGAGTTCTCTCTGAACAACACAAAGTTATGGAAGCTATGCGCAGTGTTTTTTCTGCGCTTCACCGCCATGTGTGAGAACTTCTTCTCCGCGCTAAAGAACGTTCTCAACTCGTGATTCTCAACTCGTGCATCTTGCATTTCAGCAGGACCTCACGAAAAAATTCACAAAGAATGGAAGGAGTTTGTTCTTTAGAAGTGTAATTTCTTCTCCTCTCGTCGTCTGCAGCTCTTCTAAAGGTGCGATGCGCTTCTGCTTTAGTAGCTACATTTGGTTATTATGCTGGTGGTTAATTTGCGTGTGTTTTCGTGAGTCTTGCACTTTAGATTTATGATACATTATGGTTTACAGTGAGTGACACGTTTAATATTTTATGTTTATTGAAGTGTAATAATAAAAATAATAGTATGTGGAGATATAACACCCCCCCCACCCCGGTAAACATGAGGCCCCTGATTCTGGACGGTGTGGCGCAGACACCGCAGCGCTCTGCTCCGAATCAGAAGAAAAAATATCTAATTGGAGATAAGAATCAGCAGACAGGAGGCAGTAAGAAGTTTGGGGTTAATGTGGATGAGACAGAGGGAGTCAGTGATGAGAACATGACTGAGAACAGACACATTCCTGATCATCATTATCTTTTCTCTGCTTGTGTTCTACATGTGGATCTTCAGCCTGCATACATTCATTAGATAACCACATTTTTAATTCATTTTGTAATAATGTTTGTCTGTCAAAATTCTAATTATTTTAATCGGCACAAAATTTTATTAACTCGCCATTAATTCAGCATGCATTTCTGTTTTTCCCATTTTTATAAAAAAAAAGTAAATACATAAATAAATAACTAAATATAAAAGAGGCGAAATTAAAACCCCCAGCAAAACATACACTTATTCACGAGGTCCCTTCTTTATTTAGATATACAATAAATAAATAAACTCCACCGAAAAATATTTTTAATCAGTAAACTTTCATTTTATTTCTGCGCCAAGTCTCAAATCAAACACCAAATCCGCCATGTTTTACACAATTTACCCTCTAGAGGGCGTTTTGTGGGTTTTTCGCTCATAATGGCGACACAAACCTAATTGACTGTCTTTATTGATCGTACAGATAAAAAAAAACAATTCATCATTTAAATCTGTAAAATGTCTATAATTTGATATTTATAAACTTCCTG
>MU579904.1:967103-996915 GCA_024362625.1 Silurus asotus | reverse complement strand
TCAACACTATGTAACTCATATTAAAAGTAGGCAAACCAAGTTACAAAAAAAAGACAAATAAATAAAGCAATCTTTAAACAGTTCTCTCTAATTACCAACTCGATTTACAGTTTAATATCACAAAGGAGACAAACTATTAAACAAACAAAAAAAAAGAAAAAAAATTGACCACGTCAAAAAAAAAGACAAATAAATAAAGCAATCTTTAAACGGTTATCTCTAATTACCAAATCGATTTACAGTTTAATATCACAAAGGAGACAAACTATTATACAAAAAAAAAAAATGACCATGTCAATGTTGGGGTTTAAACCCACAACCTTGGGGGGACCTGCTGATCAGTAAACCTATGCTTTACACACTGAGCTATCAGATCTGTCTTGGGCAAGCAGTCAATAAGCCTAATGAACCACCATGGCTTCTTTTCCATACTTCAACACTATGTAACTAGGGTTAGGGTTAGCATGGTCAAAAAAAATTGACCATGCCAATGTTGGGGTTTGAACCCACAACCTTGTGGGGACCTGCTGACCAGTAAACCTATGCCTTACCCAATGAGCTATCAGCTCTGTCTTGTGCAAGCAGTCAATAAGCCTAATGAACCAGCATGGCTTCTTTTCCATACTTCAACACTATGTAATTTATATTAAAAGTAGGCCAAACAAGTTACAAAAAAAGACAAATAAATAAAGCAATCTTTAAACAGTTCTCTCTAATTACCAAATCGATTTACAGTTTAATATCACAAAGGAGACAAACTATTATAAAAAAAAATGAAATAAATAATGGACCATGCCAATTTTGGGGTTTTGAACAAAAAAACTTATGATTTTTTTGACCGTGAGCTTTTCTTGAAAAGTCCCGCTTGTAAAGTTTATCTGTGACCAAATTAATTTCTTCTCCTCAGTCAGCCATTGTGTAATGAAAAAAAAAACCCTAGCTTTTAAATCAAGTTATATCAATTCCCTTTTGCAGTTTGCTACAGATGCGCGCTGCAAGCTCTAAATAGTGTGCTCTCTGACCATTGAATCAAAGAATGTGAAAATACCTTTTTCTACTTGAGGGCCTCAGACTGGCCAATTTGAAATCTGCCCAGCCTTCTAACAACAGGGATTTAAATCTACATCCTGGGATTTGAATCTACTCCAGCAGTCTGCATTTTGAAGGGTTTACAGCAGATGGATATCTTTGGGCCCGGCAACACGTGACGTGACGGCTGAAATCTGATTGGACAGAAACTCTAACCAAAACTTAAAAGAATAGACTAATAGGTCTCAGAATATTACATATATACATATCGATGGACAAAAACATATATTTAATTATAAGTCAGTGATTCGAATAGAGTTGAAACCAACAGAGAAGGCCTTGCTGGGCCTGATGGCCCACCACTCCTAACTAACCAACCAACTAACTAACTAATCTAATCTGATCTAATCTAATCTAATATAATTTAATCTAATCTATTTACACAATTTAAAATTTTTACTTGATTAAACCGTACATCCGAGCACCCCCTGTAACTAATTGGTAAATGAATCATTTAACTGAACTGACTCAAATGACTCGGTTCACTGAAACGACTCCAGACATTTCTTGGCTGCAGTAGGAGTGTAGATGCGGAGCGAGTCTAGAGTTTACCATCATACCGGGAAGCAACGCTAGCACACTTAACTTCATTATATACTGCGAAGTGTATTGGAGCAGATTATATACTCAGCTACCTTTACTATATCTTTATTTTATATTCACTCTTTATTTGGTCCGCGGTAGTGTGTGGAAGTTTGGCGCGCGCACGTGTTTTATCTATTGATACAGCTAAAAGGAGGTAATTAAATTATATGATCTCATTAACAGACCTGGGAACATGTTTAATACTGCAATTAAATATATAATATAGTGTTGTATTTTGGCTGTAGCAGCAGTAGTTAGTGCTGTTTGTCACGAATTGTGATTAAAAAAAAAAAGAAAACCACTATCAGCTAACCAGTTTCTCTAATGACTTAGCAAGCTAACTTTTTTCAAGCTAACAATTGGTCAATTATGTACTTCATAGATTGTACTTTTTATATAAATTAAAATTTAAAATCTATAAAATGCTTGGTGTATGATTATATTATTAGTGTAGGATTTTATATAATTTATATATATAGATATAGTAGGGCTGGGCGATATGGCCTAAAAAAAATCCCCGATTTTTTTCACAAAAGATCCGATTTGCGATTTAAATCGATTTTTTTTCCCCTGCTTAAAATCAACCTGCATGTGACAAAGAAAATGTAAAAAAAAAAAGTTATATCTTGTATTAAATGGGTTAAAGTGCAATCAGAAACAACAAGCCATTGTAAATTGTGAAAATAGAAAGTAACATAATATAAAATGTGCAAACCTACAAAGAAAAATGTTTTGAGTCTTTAAATGTGGAACATGATTAAAAATTCACCTGAGGTTTGGAGTGATTTTGCCTTTACCTTTCTTAAAAACTTCACAGAAAAATAAGTTGAATCTGAAATAAGAATAGAAGACAGGGAGATTCTAAATACGAATTATTTGAAAGATTGAGCAAACCTCAAAAAATGTTTTATGTGTTTTGTATATGGTGATTCAAAAGCTCTGATTGTTCTGTTTCTTAACGGAAACGCCGTTCTGAAGCGTCTTTACAGGTATTTTGACCGCTCTCACCACCCGTACCGGAAGTGTATGATTCGACGCGCAAACACGAAACAAAGTGCGGCTGCTTAACCGTGTATTTTCAGGGTGCGGCCGCTGTCTTGTTCACTTCGTAGGGCCCTACATCTCTCCCACTCGACAGCATGCCTCTGTTTGAGGTGCTGCAGTAAATTGGTGGTACTGCTACCTTTGCTTGCTCGCTGCCATGTTGTTTGTGTATCTCTATAGCAAACGCGCGCGGGGGGGGGGTTCGTTCAAAGTATGGGAGCCCAGAGGGGAGCGTCGGCGGACATTAAAGAGAAAACCGATTTTTATTAAAACAAATCGATGTAAACTACACATTCGAGTTTATCGATAAAATCGATTTATCGCCCAGCCCTAAGATATAGTATGTGTATGTGTATATATATTACAATATTATAATATAGTATGTGTGTATATTTTACAATATTACAATATTATAATCTTTTTAAGATTATAATATAAAATCCTACAGCCATGTTCGTTATTTCAGATTATATGCTTCTTGACTGTCTCTTTTTATTGATTGATTAATTGATCTGTGATAAACAGTGAGGACATGGTGTCTGCTGTAAAGTTTCTCATCTCTAAACTGCTTTCTCCTCTTTGGAGGACAGTGGATGAGGAACCTGATGGCTTTTATTACAGCACAGGTAAGACAGGCCTTCTCCAAAACACAGGTGTATACACACACACACACACACACACCATCAAATCATTATACCAATAAAAAGGTAGTAACAATTAAAATAGCCAAATTAGACAATTATAAGTAAGCATTTTTGATAAGTGTCTAATTCAATCAACCCTAAATAAAATTGCCACACCTATCAAGTTGGTCTGATTTTATTAATTTATTATAGAGATTAAGTCTTAAAATAAACTAATCTAGTCTAAATGACCTGCACTTTATAATATCTACGACAGATCTCATATTGGTAAGTGAACTTGAGCATAAACAGAAAAATTATTACTCAGGTCAGTTTTTTTGCTGTTTTTTATGATTATTACTTCTCATACTGTCTGAGATCCTGGTAGGATTCAGTAATGGATTAGGCATGTTCATTACTGTGACATGTTTCCCTTTTCAGATTAAATGTTGATCCATTATCCTAAATCCTGACAATTCAGGTTCGTGCAGTAAATCAGGATGCATAAACAATTATACTTTAAAGGGATCTGTAGGCATATGGATTGGCAAAATCTTTCTTTTTCTTTACTGTGTTTGTAGCAGTTCTATATTTTGTTTGCCATAATCCCAAACCATCCTTCTACAGCTGGCTTTGTAACAGTGTATGACAATTTTCACAAGACTTTGGTCGTAATGACACCAAATTGGTTTCTGGTGAGCACACCACAGAATACTCTTTAGATTGCACATTTTAACTGATGAAAGAATTATGATTGGTGTGCGATTTTGAAACCGTAACGGCAACATAAGGCCCAAATCATACAACTTTAAGACAACTTTGCTAGTTTAAATGTGCCTCATCAAATGCATTTTGATGTACAAACAATAAGCAATTAAACTTGACCAATTTTTTGACGATTGGGACTGTCTTGGTGCAACAGTGAAGTGTTTGTGTGGTTTTTGATAAATCATGTAATTCATGTGAAATCTCTGGAAAGATTACTCTGGTATTCCATATTCATTAATGTCTTGATATACCGGTACATGTATTCCTGAATTCATATACATGAATTTGCTATTTTTTCCCCATCATATACCCCCTGTCTTTTTCATTCTAATAAAATAATGTATTGTTTTTATATATCTAGGTATGGAGGAGATTCGACAATTGCGAGGTAGTGTAGTGACTCATCTATGCGAGAATTACGGGCTGATTGATCATTCTGTCTACTTCACTGTTGAAGAGGTGCTTGGAGGAGTGCCTCTGCATGTGGGTGATGCTGTTAATGCTCTGGCTGTTCAAGATGGAACCCATGGAGGGTGGAGGGCTTTACGGGTTTGCACCTTGCATTTCTTTACTACTTTTTTTATTTTGTTTTTTATCATCCACATGCAGTGGTGGATGAAGTACACAAACCATGTGGTCGAGTTAAAGTACAGATTAGGTAAAATATTGCTTTAGTAAATGTAAAAGTTTCCCTTTAAAATTATACTTGAGTAAAAGTACAAAAGTATTTGCCTTCAAATGTAATTACAGAGCCTGAGCTCTTCTCTGATTGGTGGATTGCTGTGTGTTTGACCAGTTAAGTTTTTATCCACAAATAAATAAAACGGAACAACTGATATTTTGAAATGTGGTGAAGTTAAAATGGAACCCAAATTTCCAAATGGAAATATTTCAGTAAGAATATAAGGTATGCGAAAAAGCTACTTAAGTACAGTAACCAATTACATTTACTGTTCACCACTAATCACATGGCATTTTAAGAACCATACTTTAAATTACAAACATTGCATACTGAATTACATATGTATATTTTGGAAATACCAGCCATGGGCATATACTAATGATTGTAGAATATATAGAATGTTTATTGAATTCTTTCTACAGGTGGAAAGGCAAATTGATACATGGGAAGGAGGCAGTTCCTCACTTGAAACAGATGCTAATAAGTTCAGGGCTCTGATTGGAACAGTAACATCATGCAATAAAGATGGCGGATTTATTAATCAGACGACGTATTTTCCCCGATCAGCCCTGTGTGAAGGTTATGCATCAATACTTGTTTTACATATAATGCTGTATGATTTCAGTCGACTGAAATAGTCTTTTCCTTTTAGGTTTTGAGCCTATTAAAGGAGATTGGGTGCAGGCAGAATACTTCATTAGCCCCACAGATTGGAGCAGTCAGGCTCGAACTGTTGCCCCGCTACGATACCAGCGCATGGACAAAGTCAGTCCAAACACACACACACCTAATCTTCCAGTTCCTCGTGTTTATTTAGTAAATTTTTTTTCTTGTATCTTATTTCACTTCGTCAATTTCTAGGAATGATGGAATTTCATCTTCACGTAAAATAACACTCCTGTCCTTCTCTCTGCCTTTCAGATGCATGTGTCTCGTGTGTTTGGCAACGGTGGGGTTGTTGGAGACGTTGTGTTTTTCAATATGGACTCACTGCTGTTGCCAGCTGGATACAAACCCGCAGAAGGAGATGCAGTGAGCGTTGTGGTGGTGGAGAGCAGTCAGTCATTGTATTGCTGGAGGGCACTCTGTATGGCCCCCATTGATAAACACAGGCTAGTGCCCTTATTTTCCATTGTTCTTTAATTTGTCCACTTATTCCTTAAGTCATACACAGAATATTTATTGCTTTTCATCTCATTAGGGTGAATGGGTCGGAGACTATATTGCCGGAAGCTGAAATCCAGACGTTGCTAAAAAATAAAGGGGGGCTTGTGGTCAGTGAGGAAACCCATTTTGGATCTTTGTGGCTGGGGGAGAGTAAAGAGCTGCTTATATTTCTTCAGTGAGTAAATGAGACAAATTCTGCCTCGCACAGAAAATATTTCAGTCTTTTTTTTTGTTTTTTTGTTTTTTTTTACTGTAAATTTTCAAATGTAAATATTGCATATAAAATTGTACATATGAAATGCATTTAACAGGATTATTGTTTAATTAGTATTATATTTTATATAATTCTTCTTCTTTGGTTTTGTGTTCAGCAATACTGGTTCAGAAACCCACAAACTGAAGTGGTGTGAATTTGCTGGCTGGGACTCAGAGGAGCAGTTTTCATTTAGACTGACGCCACGTTACACCAACACTGACCTTACATCAAACTCCAAGCTTCAACAAAACATCCCAACCAACCCCTACATGCCCTTCCTCCAGGTATCTGGAAGAGGCATCGGATCAGGGCATGGCCTCTACGATTTCCCCAGTTCTTCCTCTGTACCTGTTGGGAAAGATGGGGAAAGACATGAAAATGGTTTTGTGGAAGATATTGATAAAGAGGTTACAGATAATGCTGAAGAGGCACCACGTTTGCGGGCAATAGAGAGAAATCTAAACATATTACCAGGGGAGAAGGTGTCCATCACTATAGGCTGCCATGCTAAGTAAGTAAATGATTAAAAGAGATATATTTACTTTAACAACAATTAGATGTACCTGAGGTTTTCTAAATGTTATTGTCTTTGGGGTCAAATGTGACTATTTTCTTTTTGTGCCACAAACACTAGTGGCCAGAGGTGGCAAAAGTGCACACAGCCTTCACTAAAGTAGAAGTACAAATACTCATGTCTCTAGTAAAAATTGAAGTACTGACTAGACTTTTTACTTAAGTTAAAGTAAATAAGTTTGGGCTCTGATGTGTATTTAAGTAAAAAGCCATCACTACTTCCTGTTTTAGTGTCATGCTGGTAACTGGGCGTCACATCATATTAATATTAGGGTTGTCAATTAAAATATTTAATCTTGATTAATGGCCTGATTGTCATGAGTTAACTCAACATTAAATCCACTGTTTTTTTTATTTTACAAAAGCACAGCATTTTATGAGTGTATACAGATAAAAATAGACCATTTACAGATCCAAATGATGTATTGCTCTCATCTGTACAATCAAAAAAGACAGATTAGGTTTGTTTCGCTGTTATGAGGGGGAAAAATGGCACAAAATGCGCCGACCACAGGGGCTTGATTGTGTGCATCATGGTGGATTTTGGTGCTGATTTGAGACTTCGATAAAACATGTTTACTGATTTAAAAATTTATTTTAAGTGGAGTTAAATTATTTATTTATTTTTATATCCGAGTGAAGAAAGGACGTCATGAATAAACGTGTGTCGGGTTGAAGGTTTTATTTTCGCCTCTTTTTATATTTATTTATATTTTTCATGGAAATGCACGTGTTAATAGAATTATCACCGTTAATATAAATTTGGCGTTAATTTTGAGAGCCCTAATTAATCAATTAATACGAATCAAATAATTGTTATCTGATGAATGTGTCCAGGCCAAACAACCACCATATAGAACACAAACGGAGAAAAATGATGATCAGTAATGTCTCTGTTCTCAGTCATGTTTACATCGCTGACTCCCTCCGTCTCATCCATGTTAACCTCGGAATTCTTGTTGCATCGTCTTGCTTGTTGTTAGCTTCATAAACTAGTGTACGTCTGTGGTGTGTAAGAGCCAGCAAATGATACACCAGTGGTAGATTAAAGAAAAAAAAAAGCATGCAGTGAGAAGAAAAAATATTGACTTCACCAAAAAGATTAAAACTAAAGTAACGAGCCTGTTTTTGAAAATATAAGTAGAAAGTACAGAAATTTGTGTAAAAATGTAATGAGTGAAAGTAAAAAGTAGAATAGTGAAGAAAAATAGTGAAGTACTAATACCAGAAAAATCTACTTAAGTACAGTAACAAAGTATCTGTACTTTTTTACATCCCACCTTTGCTAATAGCTATGGTGTGAAAAAGAAAGACAAAGATTATATTGCTCCACTAAAAAGGAATATAATTGGGTTAGAAATTATATTTAAGGATTTTTATAGAATTATTTAAAGCCGTATGAATTGTGCCAGTAATTCTAAAGCTGTGTGCAAGGGTGGAGGTGGAAGAATCTCCAGGTGGAGTTGATCTGGCAATTCATGTATTGACTGTTTCAGATAAAAGCTTGTAACATAAAATCGAAATATTACCATAAACCGATATTCGATATGGTCTCGTGTATAATAAAAAGAAATAACAGAGCAAGGTATCATTCTGTATCTAAAATAAATGTAAATGTAGACATTCCCTTAAAAAAATCTATGCATGGTCAACGATATGATCATTTGCCTTTAAACTCCTGCTAAATGTTCTCCTGTTCAGGCCTAACTATTTTCATATATGCATGTGTATTAAAGTGGTTACGTTGATATGCGTTCATATGGTGAAAGTTTTAATGCTCTTCTGTGGATTTAATATGCAATAATATTTAAAGTGGCACACAGTTTTTATGTATATATAAAGGCATAATATAGAAAGTGCATTACAAAAAGGTTTAAAGATATGACTACTTTTTTTGTTGTTTTTGTTTTAATGAGACGTTTGTGCTCTGTAGAAACCTGGGGCGGTGTGCAGAGCTGCTGTTGCTGCGCTTCTCTTCATTTACCATTGGGAGGCGCTTGGAGGTTTCTGTGAGCAGTGTAGAGGAAAGGTTGTTGAAGCCCAGTGCCCCTTACTTTCCAGCTGCCCAGCTGACATCTTCACAACATCCCACTGCTCGAATGGTCACTGTCATGGCTCCTGCACCTCCAGTCAGGTCAGTGTTCCAAATAAATTCCAGCATAAGGGTGTATATTTTTGGTGATGACGGCGTAATTTAAAAAAAAGTCAGTCTCCGAGTTTTGTTTTTATGAGAATGCGTGCTCGACTGTGTTTTCCTCATCAGATTGGTAAGAAGGCATCTACCTAATTTCTTGGGAAGCTACCTAGTGCCACAGGCCTTGAGAGATTGTCTGGAGGCCAAAACCGATGTACTGGCAGTTCAGCCTGCTCTTGGGGAGGTAACAGATCGTTTATAGGGTTTGACTGCTCAGAATAAAGTTTTTGCTTTTAAAAGTGTATAATGCATCACCTTGAAAAGATATGAAGCCTGGAAGCTGACTAAAGTATTTAAATATATATACCTCCAAAACTTCAAAAATGTTAACACACAAAAATATTAATAAAGTAAAGAGAGGAGAGTCAGTATAAAGTACTCTACAGAAAACGCTTATATATTCGGGTTTTATTGTCAGCTTTCAGGCTCCATGAAAAAAACTTGAAACACTCATGTCCTCCTTCCATTTGCAGCCACTGTGTCCTTCCTCCATGGTGCCTCGTTTTTCTACTCTGCTTTGGCTGGAGGAGTTGCAGGCTGAAAGAGAGCTCAGAGAGTTCAGTATCATTGGTGCCCTCTTAAAAAAAGGAACCGGGTCCTTGTACCTGGAGGTGCCCGGATTGAGTGAAGGAAGGCCAAGTCTTTTCATAGGTGAGGTGTCCTGTTTGTCAGTGCAGCATACTCAAGTCGTGTTTTTTATTTATTTTTGTGTGAAACATATTTTATGTTTTAAATCTTTGTGTGTGTCTGATCTCTAATAGGAGACAAAGTTGTTCTGAAGAATCCATACAATGGAGGATTTGCTATACAGTATATCGGCTATGTTACTGAGGTGCTCGTTAATTTAGGGTACAATTATTTTACAAAAAATGGTGTTATCTGTACTTTAATTTAACCTGTATAAAGTGTATTGTCTTTACATGTGTATAGTTTTGTTTGCTGTTTCTTGATGCCTACAGATCAATGAGGAGGATGTGAGTTTGCGGGTAAATTCTGCATTTCTGAATAACTACTTAGGGGAGCCACTTGATGTCGAGTTCACTTACAACAGGTAACTATCCTATCATTGGTAATAAAAAAACAAAACAGTAGAGCGGTTATGAGTTTTCAGATTCACTACTAGGGTTGCAAAATTCCATGATTTTTCAAGATTGAAAATCTTTTTATTTTTATTTACTTTTTTTAATGGGAATTAACAGGAATAAACTGAATTTCCAAAATTGCAGATTAGCCTATAACAGGGAATTTAAATGTAGTTCTTACAGGATAATCCTGCTTAAAACAACCAGATTTCAAGCATTTTCAGTTGAATTTCAACCCTTCACATTAGTCAATCACGTGCACACAGCACACATACTGCAGTGCCACAGGAATATTGAAGCCACAGTTTTGCATTCGATTCAGATTACATCCATTCAAGTGAATTGATATTTCTTGCGTGAATATATATTATCTAAGGTATTGAAGCTTAACTAGCAAATACCAATATGTGTTTATTGAGCAGCTAGCCAGTAAACCAGATATGCTAAATGTAAGCTAGCACAATAAGAATGTATGAGGCTAGCTCAAGATGTGATGCTCTTTCTTCTACCTTCTGTTTGTTTTCTGTTCTCATACAGAAGTACAGTAGTGATAAAGTTTGGACACACTTCTATTTTATGTTTTTAAAAAGTGCATTTATTTGACCAAAGATACAGAACCAAACATTAATATTGTGAAATATATTAGGAAATATCTTTAATTTATTCTACTAACAATTAACAGCTTATGTTGAAACCAAATATTAATATTTCTTGTATATGATAGTTTATATAAATCTTAAAATTCCCATGTAAATATCCTGGAAATTTTCCTCCAATTTGCAACCCTACTGGTTTTAACCCATTTCAAGGCTTATTCAATACATCACTGATGTACATGTACAAGAATAACTAAAAAAACATGATGCTGCTTTTAAAAATTGTGTATTATTTTACTTACCATGACATCTCTAAATGTCCCTTGTGTTAATTTCCTCAATCATTCTCATT
The DNA here is from genome assembly GCA_024362625.1 of Silurus asotus. Taxonomy (NCBI): domain Eukaryota; kingdom Metazoa; phylum Chordata; class Actinopteri; order Siluriformes; family Siluridae; genus Silurus; species Silurus asotus. Next base: position 985,904 of record MU579904.1, on the reverse strand, counting down.
ATCTTTTTGTCTTCAGACTGCCTATGAGAAGATGCCACCATGCTCTGGAACAGACCAAACACTTAGGAGAGAATGGTGAGCTAAAGCTGAGAAACAACTCGCTCTTCAATTCTCCTTACTTTTTTTTTCTTTTTCTTTTTCTTTTTTCTCATGTATCATTTCTGCAACTGTTCCCGCAAGATAAGTATGTCTGCTGAAACGGTTCTTCTTTTTTGTTAGTACTCTTCCCCAGATATTTGCAGCTGCAGAGCCCCTTGTGGACAGGTGATTGGGAGTCTGAACTTTCCCCCAAACAGGATGAAAACAAAACATCCAAGGAAGATAAAGTATAAATATTTTGTTAAGCTATATAAGCCATTTAGTTGGACAACTTGTATGTTCTACACTGATAATAGTGAAATGGTGTTTTCAGGGTGGAGAAAAACCCTGTGAGAACGGAGGGAAGCCATCTTCCCTGACCATGGACATGGTCTCTGTGGCAACACAGACAAAAACAGGTAGCCCAGATTTGAGCATGTTATTTAATCTAATTGTGCAAATAAGGGCAAATAATTAATTATTCTCGTCACCACTGATCACAGCTTAAGAGGTGTAAAGTCTGGGCATGATTGTTTTGTTTTGTCTTACTTTTTTTGTCAGATTTGTGCACAGCTGCTAAGCCCGTTCCAGACCCAGGCAAGTTCTTTAACTGCAATCTTAACCCTGCTCAGAAGGAGGCAGTCAAACGCATTCTCAGTGGACAGTGTCGCCCCACTCCATATGTGCTCTTTGGCCCACCAGGCACAGGCAAAACTATCACACTCATAGAAGCCATACTGCAGGTACACGTCACCTGACTGACACATTTGTCTTGTTTGTCTGCTCTCATGGGGCATTTTTCAGACAATACTAAATAATTTGCAGTATACGCTCAGTTATTTATATAATTTAGTATAATCTAATGTCAGGATCACTATACTAATGCTAATTAAGATCTCAGCAGCTTTAGTTCTTTGCGGCATGTGTTCCTCAAAATGTTGAAAATTTTAGATTGTTGTCCATGTTGACTTGGAGCAAACATGCAGGAATTATTATTTGTATAAAAAAAAAATGTGGACCCAGAATGCAGTTGTTCCTGAGTGCTCGTTTGGCCAAACCAAACTTTGTGAAGGTTAATTTGTTGTTAGTGTGTGAACATGTGGCATGATGCTGCATGATGTTCCACTCTGTGAGCATGTTTGTAGTGTTCCATGGATAGGCTCCAGTTCCTCTGTAGCCTTGATAAGGTGTTTACTGAACATGGATTAGTTAACATGAGCTTAACAACCTTCTGAATGACCCCCTGGCTGCGAGTGATGCCTTGGCATTGACCAAATTGTCAATCAAGTACTTGGTTGTTGAAAACTGGAAAGAATTGAGAATTGCCATTAAAATATGCATGTCGGATACACCAAACAGGCATAACATTATGACCACCTGCCTAATATTTCATTGGTCCCCCTTTTGCTGCCAAAACAGTCCTGACCCATTAAGCATAAACAGCGTTATCTTCTTCAGCAAATTGAGCTTTAGGAGCTTATCTGTTGGATTGGACCACACAAGCGGGACTTCGCTTCACACATGCATCAGTGAGCCCTTGCTTGCCCATGACCCTGTCCCTTGGTTCACCATTGTTCCTTCCTTGGGTGACTTTTGATAGATAATGACCACTGCAGACCAGGAACATCCCACAAGTGTAGATGTTCACATACTGCCTAATATATCCCACTTACAGTACTAGTACAGATGCCATTAAGAAGAGATGATGAATGTTATTCACTTTACCGATCATAATGTTGTAATGTTATGCTTGGTTGGTGTATTTCTGTATGTTTATTTCTGCTTTTTTCCCCCCACATTTTAACTGATGATTTATTTCTCATAGTCCGAAGTATTAATTATGGATGTATTCATATGCAGGTGTATTATCGTGTGCCTGGGAGTCGTGTTTTGGTGTGCACTCCGTCTAACAGTGCTGCAGATCTCATCTGTATCCGTCTGCATGAGAGCGGCTACCTGAAAGATGCCAGCATGGCAAGGGTCAATGCCACCTGCAGGATGGAGGAGGTACTGCAGTCTCTGCGAGTGCACTGATAAACGCTACATAACTTGTAGCTTTTTTTTTTTTTTTTTTTTTTTAAGATTTCATAATTTCTATCCCCAATCCACTTTATTAATTTTGAAGGTTTATTGATTATTTTTGTTACTGTTTAGTTATTGTGGTTTTTATTAAATTTTTTGGACAAGAAGGCTAAGAAACTAAATAAACATTTTATGTTCTTTTAGTTTTTTCCCTGGTAATGATTTTGTTCCGTGTATGCTTGCAGTTTATTCCCGAGGTTTTGCGGCAGTACTGCCATGCTGGAGAGGATGTACGCCATGCTTCTTTCCACCGTATTGTTGTCAGCACCTGTACCAGTGCTGGCATGTTTTACCAGATTGGCTTACGGTGAGAACTAGCTTCTTGTAAATTGTTTACCAAGAGTTATGTGCACTAGTGAACATATAATATGGTTTCTAAAGCATCACATAAATTGTGAAATTATAATTAGACGTATGTTGTTTTTTTTTGTTTTTTATTTTTTTTATTTTGGTTTTTAGTGTTGGCCATTTCACTCATGTGTTTCTGGATGAGGCTGGTCAAGCAACAGAGCCTGAATCTTTGATTCCTCTTGGCCTGGTGTTTGAAAAGACGGGGCAGGTTTGTAGTATTCTGTATTAGCGGTCGAATCGGTTGATATGGCAATTTATTATTATTTTTTTTTACATCTTTTAAATTAATCTGCATTTGCCAATTGTGCTGCGAATCAGGCCGTTATTATGCTGGCGCATCAAGCACACCAAACTGTGTGCACGTTTTGCACTTGCATGTGAGAATGTAACTCTCATATACCAGCAGGTGGCAGTAGTCTATATTAACCAGGAAGCCAGAAGAGTTAGAACTGTAAATGTGATGATTGCTAATGGATTTGTGTAGCTTTTTTAAATCATGTCTGCTAAGCCTTTGGCTGCCCTGATTTCTAAATATCGGCATTGTACAGATAAAAACCCATATTAGTTGGCCTCTATTATGTTTGAAATAACTATATTCTGCCATAATAACCTAAACACTTTAGAAATATAATTGAATAGCAGTAAATATACAATATTCGGCATACATTTTTTTGGTCTGAATTTTCCTTTATTTTGTTTTTTCCCCTTTCTCATAAAGATAGTCCTGGCTGGAGACCCAAAGCAACTGGGTCCAGTAGTGAAGTCTAAATTAGCTGAATCTTTTGGACTGGGAGTGTCTTTGCTTGAGAGACTGATGGCCAACCCTCTGTATTCCTGCACTGAGAAGGGCTACAATCCATTACTGGTGAAAAGTTAACATATTAACACATAAAAATCAACTCGTAGCCCTACTTTCTTGCTTTGTTGCAACTGAAGGAAAGAAAATGTGATAAAGAAACTAACTTTACATGACACATGAAATAGGGTACACTAGAAACATGTGATTGTTGCTTGTAAGACTTATGCTTTAGATTAATTGTACAGTCTCAATGTGATGTGTACATTCCTGCTATGTTTGGTAGCACAAGTGGAACTGCAGTTTGAATAATTTTTTTTTTTTTAGGTGACTAAGCTGGTGTATAACTACCGCTCCCATGAGGTTTTGCTGGAGCTACCGTCTCGGCTGTTCTACGGTGGCGAGCTGTGTGTACGCTCACAGAGAGCTGTCGTGGACTCCCTGTGTCACTGGAGCCGCCTTCCTACCAAGGGCTTTCCTCTCATCTTTCATGGAGTCAGGGTGATTTACAGCAATGTGCAGCTAAATTTGATTTCATTTGCATGATGTGATTTGAACAGAAAATCATTATTTGACGTCTGCCTAAGATGTTTCATAACTTGGCGCATATTTTTTATAAATAAGCATTGTTAAGTATTGTTTCTTTAAAGGGCACAGAGATGAGGGAAGCTTCCAACCCGTCTTGGTTTAACCCTGGAGAAGCAGTGCAGGCCATGCTTTACTGTTGCCAGCTGGCAAAAAGACTCTACAACCCAATACCAGCTTCTGATATTGGCATCATCACTCCTTACAGAAAACAGGTCTCTTGTGCTGTCTATTCATGTACATATGAACTTTGTGTGTAATTGATTTAATTTATTTGTAATTGTATTCCTGTCATCAGGTGGAAAAGATTCGAGTGCTGCTGCACAGGGCTGGGCTGGCTGACATTAAGGTTGGCTCAGTTGAGGAATTCCAGGGACAGGAGTTCTTGGTCATTATTCTCTCTACGGTAACACTTTGAATAGAAGAAAAACCTTTGTCACACATACATTACTGCACAGTGAAATTCTTTTCTTTGCATATCCCACCTTGTTTGGAAACTGGGGTCAGAGTGCAGGGTCAGCCATGGTCCAGCACCCCTGGAGCACAGAGTGTTAAGCCCAAAAGTTGGCAGCTTGGCGATACCGGGGCTTGATCCCCCTGATCCAGGAAAAAAAAATGATTACAGATCAACAAACTGTAAGGTCATTCAGAGAGCATGTTTAAGCATGTTTTCATCTCTGATATTGTTTACAGGCCTGAAATACTCTGCGATGCCCAAACTAGGAGCCCCAAAGGGTGACCTCTGTTATGGCCCACCATGCTATATATAAGAAGAGGGGGAGAGACTAGCTGCATGCTGCATTAATAAAATACAATAAGGACCAGCTGCATGTTTCATTAGATTTCACTGAATAGCTTAATTAAGGCATTGAGTTCTTGTGCAATAAATTGAATTGTTTCTCATTATGCTTTATCACATAGAACTTTGAATATAAAAGTGCATTAGTTACACAGATTAGAGTAATGTTTTCTAGATATTTACACATTTTTTAATAGGATTAAATCATTATTGAGAGAAATCATGGCAACTTAATTTTTTTGTGTAATGCAACATTTATTTTCATACTTTAATCGTGATTTTTCACACAGCGGTCACTCTATGTATCGTTTTACAATGTAATAAATTTTCAAAAGAGATACGGAAAATGTAAATATGAATTCGACCTGATTTTTCTTAAATAGGCATATATCATGCATGTATTTTATTTGCAGTTTTTTCTTTTGGGTCACATTTACATGTAACTCAAGGAAAATGATTGAACAGAGTTTTATATTATTAACTTGTAGTATTATTATTATTATTATTATTATTGTTAAATAACATCTCAGCTCATTTCTAATCCGTAGGTGCGCTCCATTGAGGCATTACCAAGCAATGACATTCAGAGTACACTGGGCTTTCTGTCCAACCCCAAACGCTTCAACGTGGCCATCACACGACCCAAAGCTCTTCTTATTGTTATTGGCAACCCACACGTGCTGGTCAAGGTAATGCTGCCTTGTCTGCAGAGATTCAGGAATTTGCAAAATTGCATGATTTCTAGTCATTTTGTATGCTTGTGCATATGTTGCAGGACCCATGTTTTCATGCACTGCTGCAGTACATCTATGAGAATGGTGCTTACCTTGGTTGTGACCCTCCGGTGTCCCTCCTAACCACTAATAGGTTAAACCTAATTAAAAATGTTATATTTGTGTGTGTTTGTATGCATATAATTCATACATACTGTATTTACTATATTTCATACTATATTTCATACTATATTTATTTATCACATTGGGAAATTTGCAAAATATCTCTACTGTATTATAATGAAATATTTGATTTTTTTTTTCCACAGGGCTGCTTCTAAAGAGGAGTATAAAGAAGAATCTTAACTGGTTAGACTATATAATGTATTTCAAATTAAAAAAAATTTGTTCTGTGGCTCGTTTTTGTTTTTTTAACCTTAATTCCAAAACAAGTTGGTAAAAATAAAAAAAATGCAATCATTTTACAATCTCATAAACCCATATTTTATTTACTTTAGAAAATAAAAAGCCTGTCATGTCTGTAAAACTTCTCAAAAAGTTGGGAGACGGGGAAAGAAATGACTGAAAAAGTGTTAGAAAATGAAACTGATGGAGAAATATTTTGCAACTTAGGTTAATTAGCAACAGGTCAGTAATATAATTGGGTATAAAAGGAGTATCTTAGAGAGGCAGAGGTTCACCAATCTGTAAAAAAAAACAAAAAAAAAAACAATAAAAACCCCTACAGATTGTGAAATAACTTATGGATAATGTTAACATTAAATTGTGACGACTTTGAATCACGGCACTTAACATCAAAAGATTCAAAAATAAAACTAGGACAATGTTGGATACTTGTGATCTTTGGGCTCTTAGGCAGCACTGCAATAACAACAGGCAGGATTCTGTATTGAATTCAGTGCATGGGTTCAGAAACGCCTCCAGAAATCACTCAACGCAGTTTGCTGTGTCATTCACAAATGCAGGTTAAAGTTTCATCATGCAAGAAAAATGAGGATGTGACCATAATCCAGAAGCGATGATGTCTTCTCTCGGCTAAAGCCAATTTAAAATGGACTATGATTTAAAATTGGAAATGCTTTTTGGAAACAATGGATGCTGTGTCCTTTGGACTAAAGAAGAGACGGACCATCTTGCATGTTATAAGTGCTTAGTTCAACAGCCTGTATCTGAGGGTATTCAGATTTCACATTTAAAGAGGCCACAATACCTTAAATGCTGAAAAGTGTTTAAACAGTTAAGTTTTGATGGTTCGAGTAACGATTTTGAGATCTAATGACAAAAGATAATTTTTTATTTTTTTTTTATAGATATTGAAAGTTTTGAGTGGCAGACAAACATAGCTGCATATTAGTGGTACAATATGTTGGGACGCTGACAGGATGTGTACTCTTGCTCTTGGCAGCGGTCAACAGAGTTCAGAAATCTTGGTATTGGAGAGCGTATTTTCTTTTTGTGTGTGTTTTCGTCTTTTAAAACCCAATTTTAGCTCTTGTCTCTCTCCATTTTATATGCGTTGCCCGACTCTGAAATAGAGCACGCTTCTTGCCAAGCCACCCTCCACTCGCTTCCACTTCCAAACATATATACTGTAAAGTTTAAACATTAAGGTAGTGTAATTCGCTGGAATTTTGTTAGATTATTAACAGATTACAGTATAATTATATACCCATACTGATCTAGGCTATGCCATGACACATCAGAATGCATCTTCATCGTAAATTAGGGACTACTTGTACTGGTTTTAGAGCAACAAATGCTTTTATCTAGACTGCATATTGCAGGGGTGTCAAACTCAGGCCCGGTGTAATTATATTTGGCCCGCAAGATCATATCAAATGTGTATTAGTGCCGTGTATAACGCATACACCGCTAATACTACAAATCCCAGAATGCTTTGTTAGTGCGTTAGCGTCAGTCGAGACCGATGAAAAACTCCGCGTTCTCAGCGCTGAATTTACCCGGTGATTTACCGACTTTGAAGCCCAGAAATGCAGATTTGATCTGCTCAGTAATCCGTTTGTGGTTGACGTGGAAAGCGCACCAACCAACCTCCAAATGGATCTGATTGAACTCCAGTGTAGAGACACGCTCAAGTTAAAGTACGACTCTGTGTGTGCTGCACAGTTTCCATGTTTCCTCCCCGATACACTGCTCCAACTCTGTGTCCAAGCTGCTCAAATCCTCTCTATGTTTAGCAGCACATATCTGTGTGTGTAACTTTTCTCTAATAACGATGAACAAAACACCATTTAGGAGTCTCACTGATGAACACCTTCACTCAATCCTGAGGATTTCCTCAGTTCAGAACCTAAACCCAGACATGATGCTCTTGCATCTAAGAAGAGATGCAGGTATCTGTCTTTAACCAATCAGAGTAAATCAGAGTGTAAAAACTGAGCTTGAAGGAATTTTGTCTTTATGCACTTTTTCTACTCCAGGGCATGAACTGGTAATGGTTTAAAGATTGCTTTTTTCAATTGGAGGAAATTAGAATGATTTGGGTTGTTTTGTTGTTGGCCTGTGAAAAAAAGGTCTACATTAAAAAGGAATTAGAAAGTCTATAGATAGAGAGAGAGAGACATAATAAGAAACGAATACTGCTGATGTTTGTTTTATTTCAAATTTAATTTCTCATGTGTTTATAATATTGCACTTTGGTTGTTCCAGATTCAATGTTTATACAAACTAAAGTTTGTTTCCATATGAAAACGTTTAACATTACATATCTGGAGAGACGGAAAACATGCAGTCAATTTTTCAATAAATATTATGTTTGGCCTGCGCCTTCATCCCAGTTTTTAATTTTGGCCCACTGTGACACCCCTGGAATATCGCATCGATTAACAGCATGGCTCTGTAGTAGGAAAGTCCAAGGTGCTGAAATGGCCTTCTTGCAATCCAGACCTTTAATAAATTTAAATGTTTGGTGCAAAATGAAACAAAAAATGTGACAAAGAAGTTGAGCAGAAAGAATCCTGTATTCCTCTTCCAAAATTCCAGCTACTGGTCTATTCAATATAGACTGTTGTTAAAAGAAGAGGGAGATGCTACACCGTGGTAAACATGGCCCTATCAAGTTTTTCTTTTAGTTGTATTTTAGTTTAATTTTTCCTTATTATGGTGCATTTCCTCAGTTTGAACAAATTTATATATTTTCTAAATTTTTTATTGTAAATAAATGCTTAATCAGATGTGCAAACTATTGTATTCTGTTTTATTTACATTTTACAATGTGATCCAAAATTGTTGGACTTGATTGTACATATTTATTCATAGATTTATATATTTTATGCACATTTACAACTGCACATCCCATACCTCAGGCACTGTATGATGACCTATGTATTTCTGGAAATTGTTTTGGTTTTTATTAGGGGAAGTGAAGGTATATGTGCATCTTTGTTGAAATGTTAAAAAATATATTATTAAATGAATGAAATTTCTGGCATACATAAAAAAGGTCTGTCTCTCAGTCTTTAGTTTGAGAGCACTGTCAGAGTCAGAGAGTCTGTAGGTTGCAGACAGTCCTATGTCTGAACATCTCGGCGTGGCAGCGTCTCCATGACCAAGTCTGGAATACGACAATTGAGTGGCAATAACTATTTGCAGAGACCGAGTGGAGAAGGACACCAAGAGACTAGACGGGAGGAGCAGTAGAATCAAATCGCAAGATGATTTTATTATATATGTCTAATTTTTATATCACAACAAATATAACAATATAGATATATATATATATATATATATAAATATATTTATATATATATTATATTTATATATATATAACTGTTTAAAAAATGATTTTGTTGCATAGAGGTGTTGAGATTCTTTTATTTTATAAAAGAGAAACAGAAGGAAGTACAGTGCATGTAACATGTAAGTGTCAGCAAAGTTGTAATGATTGAGGTGGAGACTGCTTTTAGATCAGAGTAGGCCTGACTGCATGACTGCTCTTTGATGTAATACGCTGGTGTGAGTAAGCTGTTTGAAACTAGTCTGACACTGGTGTCTTAGTGTTGAGCTTGTGTTTACGGGTCCACTGTGCTCTCGATACCTTTAACTAAAAGTCTGATCAAATGTGTGTTTCTTCAAGTAATGTTTTAAACTGAGCTTAAATTCTACAATCTATTATTTAACCCAAAGGCTTCTATGAACCAGTTACATTATTGTAATATAAATCCTTCATAACTGTGTCAATGCAGTATACCAAGAAACCAACCCTGCTTGCTTGTAGATCAGCTGTGTGTATGTGTGTGTGTGTATGAGAGAGGCTAACATATTTGCATTGTTTATATAGATAAGCAGATAATCATTAGCAATAATAGTTCCTAATCCTTATTAGGTTTTGATAATTTAGCTACAGCTCCACAATTCTACACTATTCTACATTGCAGTCTATATAAAAATATATGCATATTAACTATTTGTAACCAAAAAAAAACCCAAACAGAAACCAACTTAGTCAAGAAGTTAAACAAAGATTTGACAGACATGTTTGTATGGGTCCCATTAGTGTTCTACAGGCTGGGCATACATTAACAACACAAACATAATACCTAAAATGGGGCAGGAGAGCTATTAGAAAGACAAACATGCTTCTGGGGGGGGGATTACAATGAGAGAAGGGGGGGATCTATTGTTTTCCAAAATGGGCCTGTGTCTCTAATTGCCCAGTTAGGTCCCCTTGTTAACTGCCGTCTACACCAACTTGAGTCAGGGCAGTAAAGGGGCCATCGAGGCTGGGGCCGGGGTGACAGGGCTGCAGACTCAAGAACTGAGGGACCATAAGAGTGGGAGAAGGCGCATGGTGGCATAGCTAACGTTTTCCCCCCTAATTCACTTCAAATGGCACCACAAGTTCTAACAATAATCACACCGTCTACTCCGTCTGATTGCTTTCATTAACTATTTTAGTTTGGGTCCATGTCTGAAAACTGGAGCCAGGAATAAAGTTCTCATATAGATGGTAACAGTTGCAGCTGGTGGCCTTTGACTTTTGGAAGTTAATATATTGGAGACTGAGCAATATACTGGCTGTATGTGGGAGGCATTTATGGGATAAAGCTTTTCTACTACAGAACACCTGTTGTGTAAATAGAACCTGGAGTTTTCCGTTGTGAGTTTTTGGTCAACTAATGATCAATGAAGAACAAATTAAATATAAGTGGCCACTAGAGATATGCCTTAATTGCTCCAGTTTGGATGTATGAACATTTAAGTTGTACAAGTAAAACCATTGAGTTGGAGCAGCTCATTGAAAAACGTTCTAAGGATAGAATAGGCCATTAATACTAAAGCTTAAGACACTGAAAAAAAAGTTGTTGGCTAATGTGGGATAATCTATTACTCTACATAATGAGAGGCAAATCAGTCATGTAGACAGTAAGCTGAGTCATGTAAGGATTGGGTAGGCCACAGTAGCTAAGTGGTGTCCCATTTAGCATTTGAATATGAATAGCTCCCTATTTCGTTAGATCAAAGGTGGCGTAGTGGTCAGGTAGACTGCAGACAAGGCTGCTCTAATGGGAGACAGGCTGTATGCTGAAGTCTCTCGGGTCAGGGAAACTCAAATTAACATGGGGAGACAGAGGAACTGTCATCACTTAGGAGACTGCCTGTCTGTCCACTAGTCCCCCTCCCTACAAGACAAGAAACTATTACATAAATATAATTCCTTAAAACAAAACATCTTCAGCATAGCGTCTTTTAGATTTTATTTCGTTTAGTTTCTATGCATTTTATTTTTTCTGTCCTTTTTCTTTTAAAAAGAAAATGGCTTGGTGCACATTCCTCTTCTGTTGTATAGCTTTTTTTCCACACACTTGTCCTTATTTCTAAAGTCAAACTTTGTAGCTCATGCATTATATTTCTGTTGTTTTATTCACAATAAACAGTTTAAACATAAATGCATTGCATTTGTGAAGACATTTATCAGTAAAGGTAAGCAAGGATTTCTAAATGATTATAATTCATTATGACTCATTTATGTTATAAAATAATCTATTTTATTTAATGAACAGTGACACTGCGGAGATTTTTGAAAAAAAATATAGCAAAGTATGCTTTTAAACTACATCCTACAGAAAAATGTGTGTACAGATTGCTACTGTGCATCATCAAACTAAGCTAAAAAGTACCCTAAGTCTCTGATTGTTTATTTAATGCCCCCTCCTTCATCCCCCTCCTCCCTGCGTCTGCACGTTGTTATCTCCTGCTTGACGTGTCGTCTGCGCCTGTTTGATAGGTCGTTGATAAAACCCTGGCTGAGTCTGCTCTCACTGTATATAAACCAAGGGATCCTCATTCAGCATCAGTCAACCAGACTTCACCTTCAGTGCAAGACCTTCTCCCTGACAGGACCATCCTCTACTCTGGAACTATGGCTCTCTTTGCTACCCTGCTTTCCATTACTTTTGTGGCCCAGATCGGGGCCTTTGACTTGGGCCAGTCCACCCGTTGCGTGTCCATACCTCGCCAGCTGAGTGTGTGTCACGATGTGGGCTACTCGGAGATGCGACTGCCTAACCTCCTTGGTGACAGCAGCTTGGAGGATGAGGTGCTACCACGGTCTGATGGCTGGCGTTCCCTGCTGCAGACTGGGTGCCACCCTCAAGCCCAGACCTTCATCTGCTCTCTTATCGCTCCTGTCTGTTTAGACACGTAAGTATTCTAAATCTCATCTTATTTTTTAGATGTTTGCTTCTTAGACTGATACAGGCTTACTATATTCTACTTAAATCATCTACATTAATTTAATTGCACATCTTTTCATCAATTTCATGCAAGTAACAATGGACAATTTTGCTCTCTCTAAAGTTTTATCCAGCCATGCCGAAGTCTATGTCTTGCTGTGAGAGACAGCTGTGCCCCAGTCTTGGCCTGCCATGGCCATGCATGGCCTGAGGAACTGGACTGTGATCGTTTTCCTGATCAGGATGACATGTGTCTCACCCCACAACCCAAGCATGTCGGCAGGTTCTCTAAAGGTCAGTTCCTTAGACTTCTTTAAGATTTCTATGTTCTTATATCATGTATATGTTTGTGTTTATTGTGTTGCAATTCCACAATAATTCAACTATGCATCCTTTTTTTTCCCCAGATCTCCCCCAGCCTGTGTGTCAGTCCTGTCCTTCAGTAGATGAGCTTCCTTCTTTGAAGACAGTGATGGATGCCCTTTGCTTCACTGACTTTGGTAAGGAAAAGTATGAGAATACATTAAAAAAACGTTTTTGAAAAAATTTCTTTACTTCATGGTGGTAGAAGTTCTACTTCTGTGAGTGTATCCTGGTATCAAGGACACGTTTTAAAATTACTCTTTCTTTCCCCGCAGCCTTCAAAGCCAAGTTGTTCCGCCGCCGCGTGGCCTCCTCAGAGCCAGAACTTGAGGTGGAGGGAAAGGTGGAGTTCATTCAGCGAGGTCCTCTGCTGCCATACGACACCACCAATCTGCTGCAACAATGGCTGCTGCTGAACCTGCGCTGTGCACACACTCTGGTGAAGCCCGGACGTGCACAGCTCTACCTGATCACAGGCACGACGCGCTCGGACGGCACTGTGGAACTTGCACACCTCTTTCCTTGGCTAAAGAAGGACCTGCACATAGCTGCTGCTACCCGCAAGTGGAAGCACCACAAGTGCTGAGGACATTATAGACAGTTATAGAGGAGAGAAAAACTTCAAGGTGAGAAACAGAGTGTACAGAGTGAACCGACATGTAAAAAAGAGAATCGTGTTTCTGGAGGTTTACTTTCTCTCCTCTGGTTGAAAAACTCACTCTCCATTTTCTGAGCACATGAAATTGAATGCACTCCAATAGTAGTTGTTGTTTTTGTTGTAAATACTGAGCCTTTGATTAAAGGCCTTGTAAAAAGATAATATTTTCTATCCAAGTATTAGTGTATTTATGTGTGTTTTATGATGTTTGTAGGCAGAATACAAATAAATGTCATGTAAAAATAATTTTTCACTAGCCTCATTCATTTAATTTCTTCTTTTTTCCTTCTTCTTTTTCTTCTTCTTCTTTCTTTCTTTTCTTTTTCTGTCTTTTTTTAAAAATACCTGAATCATAATTCAGAGATCCTGCTGTAACAATGAAATATTGATTTAGAGAAAGCACTGCACCATGGAACACTGTTTCTCACAGACCATTTTATTATTATTGATTTATTTATTATTATCAATACTCATTTATGCAGTTATCCAATCAGACAAGCATGTTGCAGCAGTGATCCTTTAGATAAGTCAGCTGTTTCACATCAAACATCGAAATAAGGAATTACAAAATATTCCTCTGACAACACATTTTTTCATTACACATTTAAAATAGTTAATTATATTTCAAGGTTCACGTTAATATTATTTATATACAATGCTTGTTTTTGATTTACCAAGGTTTGGATTGCATCCCTTCACTTTGACAGATTATTCAAATCTTTTGTTGTTGTTGCTACAAATGGCTATGAGTATCCAATAAGATTAACATTTCACATTAACATTAATTATAAAAAAATAATAATTCAATAATATTATTAATGAAATCATTTATCCAATACATATTGAGGTCCATATGCTCGTGAATAGAAGCAAACAGTAAAAAAAATCTGTAAAAAAAAAAAAATAAATACGAATGATTATGTTCACTCATCTTCAACAGTATTTCTGTTAAATGTTTTAAGTAGGGTTTTAAGAAATTATTTGCAATAAAAATATTACGTTTTGTAGATTGTATAAAAAATATGTCAGTATTGGCTATTCAAATATTTAAAAAATGTGGTTTATTTCTATTGTGTGTTATAAAAACCACACCCGTATTGTTTGGGTTTAAAAAAATAATCAAAAGCCTTCACATGACTGAAAATGTCTTCATAATGCTTTGCAGTTCTAGCATGCAAAGCATCTGTTTTTGGCTGGGAAGAAATCCAACAAAAAGATGTTTAAAAATATAACATTGGTGGAAGAGTAATATCTTAAAAGTTAAAAATACGAAATAGTGCTGACTATTAATCTGGCCTTTGGGCGATATATTAAGAGTTACCAGAATTATGTTTAAAGTGTCTTTATGGGCGCTCAGGGTTTTAAAGAATGTACCAAGGAGTACCAGGGGAAGGAAAAACACCTGAATGTAGCATACAGTGAAAAAAAAACGTGTCTGTTGGCATATTTTTCATAAAGATAAGAAATCGAACATGTTCCTTTTCATTCACTTACTTGTATTTGGAAACCACTTTTCTGATCAGGATCTGGGAACAATGGGTTTGGGGCCAGGGTACAACAGGAATGGGATGTCAGATTATTGTGGGCATGCCCCTCATACAAATTGTATTTGTGTTTTGCATTAAATATGCATGCAAACAAATTAAATTAAATTAAATTAAATAAAATGTATTCAAATTAAATTTAATGCTCAGTATTCTGCAGTTGCTAAATCTTAAATTTGTAAGTGTATTTAATTTTGATTAATATTTGTCATTGCTTTTAAACATTTTATATCAAAATATAATCTTTAAATAAACATGGCCATTTAAAAAATGCAAAACATTTGATTGCTACATTTTTCTCAACAATATTATTGTCATTTGTTATTGAAACGGCTAACGAATGGGGTTCAGACCACTAAAATAATCAGTAACCTAATCTTTTTTTGTTCTTATGTTTCAGTGTCGCTTACGTCTTTTAATCAAATAATAATACAAAAATTAAATGTCCCACATTTTCCACTTCCCGCTACCCTTACAATATTTTGTTCATCTTATTTGGTTCTAGCTCTGTTTACTGTGCACACTGGGAATGTGGCAACATCGCTCTGGGTTTCCCAAACTGCAGAAGTCTTTGTGTGTGGGTCTGTGTGTGTGAGTGGCTAGCAAATGTGAACAGGGTTGCTGCAATTCATTCTCCTTTGCTACCTCATTATGACTCTATAGACACAATGGGGAGAAAGCACATTAGAAACTTCCGTGCTGTGCCACAAAAAGCCGCCTCAGTGCTAGGCTTCACCGCATTGTCCCCTCTAATTCATGGAGTCTGGACCACTATTGACAATATGAAGTGCCAGTGGGGAAAAGACTATTGAGTGTGCTCTGTTTTTAAGGGGTGGGAGGGAGAAAAGCAGAAGGAGACCTCTCACAGCTGGTCCACTGAGCATTGGATCTGAGCTTGCTCTTTATGGCTCTTCTGTGAGGCCTCTCATTTTCTTTCATTTGTCTTGGAAGATAAAAAAATGGATGAAGGGACTTCAAATGGATTCACATGAAGTGATGTTTGAGAGCTCAGAGATCATAATAGGACAACAGATTTGGAGTTCCCATTTGGCAAAGCCAAGCACTGTGGAAGCGATTGAGAGACACTTGATGTCTGGCATAAGGGGAAAGAATGTAAGACTGAATGTAAGAATTTAAGGTTTTATGAGTGTCAGGTTTTATGGGGTTATTTTACAAAGGACCTTGAAATGGAACATGGAACAATCAATTAAACAAACATTTAGTAAATCCCAGTATTGCTATAGATTTTTAATTGACTTTAATTACTGGCGAATTTGCCCCGTTTTCTTTTTTCTTGTCCACTTGTAATTATATGCAAAATGCGGCTTGCTGAATTCTCAGTACACTGTTTACCTTTTTATGTTTACTTTACATAACGCTGATTTACAGTATACAGTCCTTTCTGGTAAAAAGCCTAGAACTAAAATATAAAGATAAAGAAAGTGTGTGTTCTTTTGATGCTCGTTTCCTCTCTTCATATCAGCCATAACTTTAATCCTGTCCTGTTATTCACCCCAAAGCCTACCACAGTCGAGCATCTCCTCATAGTTAACCGTAAACACATTACATATTCATCACCAGACGTCAGGTCCTCCACCAGTGAGGGGGATAAAACTGCAAATTTGATTACAAGCGCCCTTTGGCTCTGCGGCTGAGGCACAAAGGGCCTGGCTGTCCAGGCTGATTACCATGCCCAGCATGAGGTGATGTTTTACCCCACAGAAATCCCCCAGCGCCCCTTGCACTGGGACATGCCTGTTTAGAGCTCTGTTTAGGCTGCGCTGTTTCTGCTCACTTTTGCCCTGCTGGAGACCCTGTTCTTGTTCAAAAGGACTCTTATTTAAAGAATGGTTTCATACTGACTGCATTTCACTGTAGTCGGAACAAGTGACCCTACAACCCACCATAATGTTTAGCAATTTGTATATATATATATAAAATCAAAATATTCTGACACTGAAATGGAGTTTATGTAATAAGTAAATACATTTGGTATATTTTAATATGTAAAACAGGCCCAGACACATAGATACAACACACCTTTGTATCATTTCATATCAGTTATTCCTTTAAGGTCAATGTTTGTCAGTATCTATTTCAAACTAGACTTATTTCATCCCATGGATAAAATATTTTTTTCTTGTCTTGTCTTATCTTTCTTGTAGCTATGTGTAGCAAGTAGGGACTTACAGGAAATATAAAGAATAAGGAATCGGCTTACATGCTTGTAAAATCACTTTCTTGTCAGATATTAATGCATGTGGTGAACTGGACTAGAACTGGAAAGTAGGCAGTTGCAATAGAAATTCAAAAGAAGAGTTTTAAATAAAATAATCTGACATTCTGGCACTGAAAAAATACATGATAGCAAATAAATCCGTATTGGACACAGCTATAAAACGTCAGGCAATAGAGCTGTTTATAATAAGGAGTGATGGACTGTGAGGTGGATAAGTTTTATAGGCTGACTCTTGATGGGCTTTTGAGTGAGTGCCTCAGAAAAAGACACAACTATTTACTGCTCCAGGACTCTGTTTCGTGTGCAAGTTAAACTTTGGTCAGGAGTCTATTGTCTCCAATGTCTATCATTTAATGGCCACTTTGACATAATGAATGAAGCGGTCCCACCTTCTGTCCACCAGAAAGGCTCCACTCTTATCGCCTTTCACAATCACACTAGAGGAGCTCAACCAATCAGGACTCAGCAACGCACACCCAGAAGCGAAAGAGGGAAAGGAGTTATTGTTTTCTTTCTGCTTTTTAATGAAGTTTACCCTGTTGGTCTTTCAGGAAAATGCTAGTAGTTGGGACGAAGTTTGCAAAGAGCTTTGGATCCGAGACAGAAGGAGTAAATTCATGATAAAGAGAGAATCAGAGAGCAATGGCTGAATCTCCATCACGGCATCTTGGATTTGGCAATTCTGGGAAGAGTTTTCTTATTGATAATTTGCTTCGTTCTGACAGCAAATCACCCTCTGCCCAGGTCATACCTACTGCCAGCCAAAAAAGATGCCTTTCTACACTGGTGTGTGGGCCATTAGGACTGGCTCCTAAACGTTCCTGGGTGCCTTCACGCGCTCAGCCAAGTAACACTCCTCAAGAAATGGAGAGAGGGACACTCAAGACACATTCAGGTAGGATGGCATACAGTGATGGCAGCATAATCTTCATCCACTACTCCTACTATTAATAATATTTCTACTGCTACTAAATACTATTGTGATATTTTACAAAAAACAATTCTAGAAACAATTTGTTTTCCTTACTAGTGTTAAATATCTCTGAGGTTGAGAGCAGTTATGCTCTTTGTGACTTGACCAACAGTGTGAACAAAAATACTTTATAGCTTGTGATTTAGTGGGGAAAAAACATTATTTTATCAACAAACAGCATAATAAATAATAAATATTTGTTTTATTAATACAGAGGTACCATAATGTTGTAATGTTTTTCTTTAATCAAAAAACATCTTTCATCTGAAGATTATTATTTGTTTAGATAAATTAATGATATATAAATTCTGGCAACCTCGAACAATTAAGGTATAATTATTATTGTTTTTATATCAATCTATGATTAACATGGTTTAATCTATAAAACTTGAATCTATAAAACCATTCCTGCTGGCTACTTTAAAATGAAGTAATCCTTAATCCTTGAAGCCTGTATCTTTATATGATACACTATAATTACACTATACAATAATACTGTAACTAAATTACCTACATTTAACATTTAAAACAAACATTTCCACTTTGTTATTAGTTTAGTGAAGATCACTGTCTAATAGTTTAACACCTAGAAATTTTAATAGGCAAGTCAAGAATCTTTTAACCATATATAGCTGCCGCCTTACACAGAGAAATAAAACAACGTTTCTCCTGAACCCTGGTACTATATAAAACAACAATCTCAGAAAACAGAAAACACAGGGCTAAGAACTAGTAAGTGTCCTCACCACATAAAGTGCATCGTGTGCAACCTGGTGCAAACAGTGCAAAGACAACACAAGAGGCCTGCCTATCTATCTGTCTATCTATCTATCTATCTATCTATCTATCTATCTATCTATCTATCTATCTATCTATCTATCTATCTATCTATCTATCTATCTAT
>MU579904.1:954227-966094 GCA_024362625.1 Silurus asotus | reverse complement strand
ATATAAATTTTTTTTTTTTTTTTTTTATACATATATAAGAGTTTTGTTTAACACTGATGATACCTGAAGGCATTATATGAAAGCCCTATAAACCTTCACAAGTGATGTAGCTAAATTATCCACCTACCCACCATCTTCCATGCCTTCCACCTTGGAGGGAAAAAAAAACTTCTGAAAACTTTTTAGTGGCTTGACACTTTCCCACAGCACCCCCCAGACACACAATGCTGCTTTGCCCCGTGACCAATTAGCTCTTTTAGTCAGACTGCACACACGCGACCCTGCTGCCATTTTTCACCACAGCAATGAACTCTAAGTTGCTTTTCTATACTGATCCCGGAGCAGTGAACCCTTCCCAAATCTTAAGCTTAGCCATTCTAAAGGACCCCCACAAAACTGGTGTCAGTTCACTAAGAAGGGCAACTTCTAGTGACACAATGCAAACCTACATTCCTATGTAGAAAGAAGGAGGGAACACTTCTGCAGCCTTTTTGTTGTATCTGATAAAAAGCAGAGGCTCGAAAATCCGCCTCCTCTTTTCACATGCTGCTCTCTATCCATTCCAGTCTCCCTCTATGGGGAGGAATAATACGATCAATTGGGATGACTTTTATAGACTTATTGGAGCTCATCTTCCCATAGAGAGAATCTGTGTACCTGTAGGGGAAGATACGTATAGAGTGAGGGATAACTGGTCCCTGAAGGGACTGCAGAGGAATGGCAAGGAGCATTTCTTTTGTTAAGGCGCGAAAGGAGATTTGGGGCTACAAAAGAGAGAGGGGGAATAAGCAGCCCGCTCGTGAGTTGACCCACTAATAGAGCGTTTAAGTGGAAACCATTGATCCCGAATAACAGACCAGGAGCGTGACTAACTGTCTTACCCTCTGCTACGGAGGTGGTCAGCGCTGCGATTTGTTGGACAGATTAAGGAGGTATTGTTGAATAGATTGGGGGAAATTGTGGTGCTTGACTTTTTTGTCAAGCTGCACCTGTGGTTAAAAAAGCGTGGGATTGCTGCTTCCAGACCTCTAGACCTCTTATTTCTCTATTATTCACTGGTCATGCGTCATTCTTTCTCCCTTCTTGCCTCCTTCTCTTTCTAGCTCATTCACTATACTATACATGTTTTGCTCCCAAAAATCTTGCACACTAAAATGCATAATAATAATAATGTTATATACTTATTTGGCCATGTCTGTAGACCCCCGACCAACCCCAACCATATGTGTGTGTTGATTTTTGTTTTGTTTAGTCCCCCTTTCTTCTTATAATAACCTCCACTCGTCTTGAGAAGGCTTTGCATTAGAATTTGAAGCATGACTGTGGGGATTTGTTCCCATTCAACCTCAAGAGCATTACTGAGGTCAGGCACTGATGTCAGGCGAGGTGGTCTAGGGTGCAGTCAACATTTTAGTTCATCCCAAACCTTAGCAAACGATGTCTTCATGGACCTTACTGTGTGACTCTTTGTTGAAATGAAATCTTAATACTAAAGCTTTCAAAGATAATAAAGGCAAATGTGTGCTTTAAACATTATGGAAACAGTTTGGGAAAGAATCAAGGGTGTAGTGGGTGTGTTAGGGGTATTACTACATACCATACAATGATGGATAACACATATATTCTTAATCAAATATAGAAATATTATATTTTTATATCTATGCATCATTTCTTCTTCTAATTTATGCTGTGTGTCAACAGAAAAGTTCTTATTTCTCTTTTATTGAAACACATATACTAAAAAACAAAAATCTGCCTTCTTTTCTTTTGTGTAATTGAATCAAAACTTTAATTAGATGCTGAGTGTTCAGATGATACACTTCTTGTTTCTCTAGTTTCTTCTCCTCCACGTTCTTAATGGAAAATTGTCGTTATATAATAAATCCCCCTTGCTTGCTCTTGCTATACCCACAACAGTAAAATCAATTAACAT
This sequence comes from Silurus asotus, assembly GCA_024362625.1. NCBI lineage: Eukaryota > Metazoa > Chordata > Actinopteri > Siluriformes > Siluridae > Silurus > Silurus asotus. The sequence goes on along the minus strand of MU579904.1, from coordinate 964,161 downwards.
AATCACTTAACACTGTTAGCACAATCTGAGCTAAATAGAAATCAACCCTAATTTCACTACCTTTCTGTGTATTTCTTGGTGGTATGGTGCATGGGTTACAAAAATCTATAAAATCAATTAGTAGTTAGCAGCCTCTGTCCTTACTTTTATGTTTACATCATTTTTTTTATTTGAAACAAATGATTTCTGAAGACTTGTTGAAAGATCACATAAAAGACAGAGCCATGTATTTACGTACACCAAAACAACTCTATAGTTCTCTTTTTCTCTTTATCAGAAGGGACAAGCCCCACAGTATGGAGTTCAGGCCCATGCCCTAAACAACACAGAGGGATCCTGAGGAGAGCTGTGTTCTCTGAGCAGCAGAGGAGAGAACTTGAGAAAATGTTCCGCAGACAGAAATATATCAGCAAGACAGATCGAAACCGACTGGCCACAGAACTCTGTCTGAAGGAAACACAGGTAAAACACACTGCCTACACAGAAAAACACCTACATATGTCAGTGGTGGGCCATGCATTTGGTACCTGGGCCTTCGGTGGGGATTTACCCAACCTAATCCACCTCTCAATACCCCCCCTATCATGTCGCACTTATAGAAACCATCATTACTGTACAAAAACGCAATATAAAAACGCGTGGCATTACAGAGAAAGAGGAATTTCACATTTTGAGGATAAAGCATTTATTTACACATTTTACTAAAGCATGAAACCCAGTTAAGACTCCAAACCTCTACACTACAAACGCAACTGTGCACCTAAATCACCTGAAGCAGTTCAGAATCAATATTTGTCTAATAAGATGACAAAAATATTGACCATTAAAATAAAATACAACCCACAGAGATGCAGACTCATAATTTTCGCCACTCCTCAGAGACTGTAATCCAGTGTTATCGCTTGTATTCACTGGTCTGGAAGTGGTGAACAAACCCTTTCCCGGGCTAAGACAAGATAGCTAGCTGCAGGGTTGGCCATCCTCTCCTCACGATGTCTAGCTTTTCTTAAAAATATATTTTTAATTATGTTCTAAACCAAATCATGTTTCCCTCTGACCAACCAATCAGAGGAGTGAAAAATGCTGACGCTATTCTGGGCCAGCTAGCTGACCCCGTGAGGCGAATAAGAAATCTGATTGGTTAAAGAAACAGAGCTACTTCTTAAAAACGGCAGCAGTATTGACTTTGCAGGCTCTGGGCAGATTAAATTGACATGGCATTACATACAGGCTGAAATTTGAACAAAAAAATCGAACATCCACATACACGTACTGGAAGCAGTGCAGCCAAGGGAAATGCGATGAAATGAAGAGAATAAACTTTTGGGAATGAATTAATACAATTTCATTGAACAAATATTAGAATTTAGGTTGTAAATGTAGGTTAGTGCTTCCGATAGTGTTTAGGCCAGCAGGGAAGGCTTTGCTCGCCCTGACCGCCCGCCACTAACATACGTTAATTTCTTTGTGTGTGTCTGACACTTCACTCTAAATTAGTACAGATGTTTTTTCCTTTTTCATTCACATTTATTAGTATGAAAAAACTGGTATACAGCTTCAGTAGCTGCTATTGTCAATATTTTATGGTTATGATTGGGATATATACATACATCATTCTAGAGTCCCATAATCAAATGTACAAGCTATGATTTAATGATGTTTACATGGTATAGTTCAATGACTTTAAAACTATATATAATAATAATAATGATAATATTTAAAATGTTGTTTATTATTCTTGTATAAAGTTTACACAGCATTTCTCTATTGACAGAAACACGCTTTATCAATGTTCTCTAATGATTTCCCCACTGTTAAACTAAAACCTCTTGAATTCAGTCCATAACACTACATTAACTCAATACAACTGTGGCCATTAGGCCATACAAAAGCTGAAAGCCTGAAAGTTTTCTCAGACAATTGAAAAGAAAAATGAACCCTTAAAAAAGAAAGCTTGTATAAAACATCTAATAAAAAAATGGCAAAAATCAATTATTTTATTCTTTTTATAATTCACAGCTTAATAGAAAAGTCTCACATCAAATTTTCAACACATAGAATATATTTATGTTTGTTTAGTTGTATTCAAAACCCCCCAAAACCCAAATCTACTACAACATTTGTAATGATTTGCATTCCAAGAATGTACACTTTATTGCCAAAAGTTTGCGGACACCTGGCATAAGTACAGAATGTACTTTTTGAGCATCACATCACACATTTAGTCCCAATTTGCTCTTATATTACCTCCACTCTTCTGGAAACATGTTTCATTGACATTTGTGTTAGTAAAGTCAGGTATTATGAAGGTGAGGAGGCCTGGGGTGCAGTCAGCGTTACAAACTTCATCCAAAAGGTGTTCAGTAGGGTTGAGAGCAGAGCTTTACATAAGGCCACTCAAGATTTTCCTTTTTAAACCATATCTTCATTTAGATCACTTGTGCAAACTTTTGTCCATATAGTGTATATTATATTTATTTAGTCTATTTAATAATTTTGAAAATACCACAACTCATATTTAAACATTGTCCTGTTTCAGGTAAAAATCTGGTTCCAGAACCGCAGAATGAAGTGGAGGAACTCAAAGGAGAGAGAAAGCCTGAGCTCACGGCCACCTATGGAAGAGCTCCTACTTAGGAGCATCCCAGAAAAAGGAGAAATAGAGCATTCACAAACCTTCTCCAGTGGGGGGCGCCACACATCCCAAACACCTGAAAAACACTTGAAAGCTCACACACATCTTGCCTCAAACAATATCCAGAGATAAGAGGTATACACTTCAGTCAAACGTTTTTGAACACTTGGAGTTTCATTAGAGCCTTTTTATTGTTAGTACCACACAGAAAAAGGTACAGAACCAGAATGTAATCAATATAAAATTAAATAAGTGCTACACTACATTATTCAATGACTAATTTAGCTCACATATACAAATTTCACTGCTGCATGACTAATACAATGCTACAAGTACGTGATATTAGTGATCAAGGTATCAGTTGTTTCCATTAAAATAAATCCTTATTGAAATTTTCTTTTTTTTCTTTTTTTTTATTCATCCGAAAAACCAATAAGGGTAAGTTTAAGCTGCTTTTTTTTTTTTTTTTTACCTAACATCTGAACATCTGTGTTTTTAATTCTTTTTATATATATATATATATATATATATATATATATATATTGCCTGTTGTATATAATTGTATAAATCTGCATATTATTTACAAACTTGTTCAATTAACTTACAAATTAACTGATAAGTAAATTTTAATTCTTTTGTTATTATGGACAATGTAAATAGAAATTGCTAATGTGCTCACAGTGCTTTCCTACAAAATATATGAATTCAATACAGCATTTTGAATTAAACTCATAAAACTTAGAATGTATATAATGCCTAATAAAAATGTCCAAAAGATCCATCATATGAAGTCAAGTCACTGCATATTATAAAAAGGTTAGTTAATTTGTAAACTCATGTGCCAGGTTGCTTTAACTGCACAGACATTTTTTTTTTTTAAGAAAATAATGTAACTTTTAAGTTCACAAGGTCATTTCACTTGTTTTGGAAAATATTGTGTAAATGTGAAACAGCAAAACCAATTGCAACATTAAATCTACAAAATTATTTTCTTTAGTATAACAATTAACTATAGTTTAAGTGTATAGAATTAGTTTATAGTTCAGTTAGGATTAAATTAAACAGGGTGCACTTAAATTTTGTCCAATTTCATACCAAATACACCAATCGAACTATAAAATAAATAACAAAATACTTCAGATGAAACTGGAAGATATGGAAAAACATTATCATGGAAGATTTTTCTACACTGCTTGATCACGAGAGTATGCTTCTAAGTAATGCAGGCTGAATAGATCAAAATGTTTTTACTAAATTATATATCAGGACGTAATATACATCCACACCTTATTGACATTTTTTATACAAAGCGTATTCTAACTTTGAAACAGGTTAGAGGTTACCACTGTTACTGTAGAAAATTATGGACAATCCCAGATATCAATCTGAAAATTCTAATCGTATTTCTGCTTTGAAATCTGCTTGTATAGATTTAATTATTACATTATTGTAACAACATCTACGATCATAGAATCATAATGGTTTGACATTACTGATTACTGGATAACAAGGATGGGTTGGCCCATATTTTTGTTAAAGTTGTCTTATATTAGTGACCTTTTAGCAAATTTGCTACAAGAATACACAATATTAAAGAATGACGTTGAGGTGCAACATCTCACACAGCACACGCCTGTTTTTGTTCCATTACAATTTGAATAATATAATATAAAAATAATGCTGCAGTCTTTAACAATATTCTTTTTATGACTTCTGCACTATATAGATAAAAAGTGACCAGAAATTTGTGATTCTTCCCCAAACTGTTACCACAAAGTTGTAGAATGTATTTGGATGTGGGAGCATTAAATCTTCCCTCCACTTGAGCTAGGAGGCCCAAACCTGTACCAGCATGACAGTACCCCTGTGCAAAAAGCCAGCTCCATGAAGATAAGGTTTACACGAGTGGAAGATCTTGAGTGGCCGAGCTCTGACCTCAAACCTAATGAACAGTTTTGGAAAGAATTGAAACGCTGACTGCACCCGAGGCCTCTTTATCCTATCAGTACCTAACTTTATTAATGCCATTGTAGAAAGCACACTAAAGCACCCTTCTCAATATCTAGTGGAACATCTACAAGTACACTTCAAAATCTAAAGGAAACTTCTTCTCAGAAGAATGGAGAGTATTATAACATCAAATGGGGACTAAATGTGGAGTTGCTTGCTCAAAAAGCACACACAAATCTTATGGTCAGATATCCACAAATTGTCCACATAGTGTATTTACATTTACCTAGCACTTTATTACAGTTTTTTTCAAATTACAATCTTTAGTTCTTCTCTCAAAAACAAGTATTTATCTCAATGAACATGTCATTCCCATCAGAATGAAAATACCCTTTGTCATTGTACACAAACAAGATCGTCACAATGTTTAGTCATGTTGTAAGTATGACTTTGCACAGTTTCAGGTTTCTGTTGTTCATTGTTTTTATCATTTTCAGAATTTATTATTCTTTGTTTTGCTCTGTCTGAATACTCTCTCCGATTGAAGGTTCACAAGATTCACCTTTGACCTGTTTTAGAAAACTAGTTGATTATTGGTTGATCTGAGGTCATTCACTCTTCTTCATAATGACATTCAAAATTCATCTGCACAATTCATTCTGCATTAACTTGGATTTTATTGTATTGTTCAGGCATGGTAGTATGTTGTATCTTATGAATTACATGTCATTCATTAAAAAGTTCACAGGCTCCTTTCCTAAGAGAAAAATAAGATAAAAAATGTCCCTGCAGCTGACATAACGGATCTTAACAGCCACCACATTAATCAAGAGGCTTTTGACTAAACTGAGCGAATTAAACAGTAGCACTGAGGAAAAATCCTCATTCTTTTATTATTTGACTTTTGCATATACCTTGCAGAAAAAGGGCAGTGTATAGATTTTATCAATAGTCCAGTTTGATATATACATTTTTTAAACATGCTGTAAAGTGCATTTACTAAGGACAACACTCAATAAATACTTAATTTGAATTCCTAGCTGTATACTGCATCATTTAAATTCCAGGAACTGGTCAAAAAGAGAGGATACCTCTCAAAAGGCGATATGTGAGCATCAGATGCCCAGACCTGAGGATGAGCCACATGAGCCTCTTGAAGTGAGAATATGTAAAGGAATTAATACATCTAAGCATGCTGTCTACCATATTCTGAACTAAAACCTGAAAAGATTAACAAAAGATTCAGCCTATTAAGAAGCAGCTTTACATGTCATAGAGCAAGGACAAAATATAATCAAAATTGATCTAAAGGTGTACATCTGTTCAGGTGACATTCGCACTACCTAGAACTGTTTACTTATACTCTGATGACTAGTTAAGGTTACCTGCCACTAAGCATATTGGTATTTGCTAAACCCTTTCATTACTCTCCAAACTTAAATTGTAAAAAAAATGTAGAATCCTGAACGTATTGCTCTCTCTGTGTCATTTGCTCATTGTCTGTGTTTTATTATATAACAGTTATGACTATATATATATTTATTTAATGACACTGGGCTACTTCTGTCATCTATTTCCAAAAAATGAAAAAATCTTATCTAGAGACTGTTGGCTTGAATTACAGAAAGTCATCAGATCCTGCTGTAAACATAATGTGACACTGTTTGGTAGCATATAATCATTGGCACTGTGTTAAATCCTTATGTGTTATCATCACACTTTCTTTCACATAAACAGTATATCAGGTGCCAACACTCTTTGTACACTAGAACACAACACTCTGCCCTACTGCTACTTAGATAAAAAATCTTATTGAAAAGACTCCAATGTATTATTAAGCATAAATAGCTTAGAACTGAGCACAGTGTTTTATTTATTTATTTATTTTAGTATAACGTGGCAGAGTTTTATCAGCCAGTAATGTTAGTTTTGAGATGAAGCATCTGTACCTATACATATGGTTAAAACAGCACGATGCAAAACTAACCAGCCACCACATTTAGTAATTCCTTTTTGTAAATATGGTGTTTTAGGTCAACTTGATTTGGTTAACTTATCTGTACAAATGAATGTTAGCTACATTTTTTTAATGTATACAAAAACGATATTTTATCAGTGTTCTGTGTATCAGACAACAGTGCTTGCAACCTCTTTTCTTAAGTGATTTGAACTCTTCAGGTTACTGAGTAAGGCAGAATTGTTGAAAGAGATTGGGCAATATTAAATGGTTAGCTAAGGCAACCTAAACAGAAAGTGCTAACATAAGCAACTTTACTCCTGTGAAATACTTGCTCTGTGAAAAGAAGCAGATCTGTTAAAATTGAATAATTAATAAAAAATGACAAAAATCATTTAAAAGGCATGAAGTGTATTAGTTGTGAAATTGTACAGATGCTAGGTAACTTTTTACAAACTACAGTGACACAAGCACAGTAAAGACAAACATTACTGGTCAGAACATAATAACAAAAACACAAGTAATAAGTACTGAATGAACTGAAACACATGCACACACACACACACACACACACACACACACACACACACACACACACACACACACACACACACACACACACACACACACACACACACACACACACACACCTGTGTGACTGATCTGTACAACCCAAACACACAATCGTACTCACTTCACACGTCCATGTCTTCAGCACCACTCATATTGCATCACTTCATTACTACAAACTGTTTACATGCCGTTTTTCCACATCTTTATTTGGACCACTGCTATTGTTCTTTTGCACAACATTTTGTTTACATTTTTCTTAATTACAATGTTCACTTTACTCTTTTACACACCGCAGTGTGCAATATACAACAGGTTTACTGGCGATGCTATTTTGTGTTTTGTGTATTTGTCTTACAATTTCTTGTTGTTGTCTTGCACTGCCTTGTGTTGTCTTTACACTACTTGCACCAGGTTGCACACGATGCACTTTATGTGGCGAGGACGCTAGTCCTTAGCCCTGTGTTTTCTAAGATAGTTGTTTTATATAGTGTTCAGGAGGAAAGTTGTTTCATTTCACTGTGTACTGCGTCAGCTATATATGGTTGAAATGACAATAAAAGCTTCTTGACTTGACTTTTCAGAAATGCAGTTCTCCAAATTAGGTTATTTATTGCAGCTGAAATGTCAAATTATACATTCAAATAGCAACAAGACAACAATGTAGGATGAATGGCAGTAGATAAAAAGGTCTTGGAATCTGCACTGGTTTTAAACTGGGTACAACTCAGCAGACAAAAACGATGGTATTTCAAACAGCGACTCTGACAAGAGGAACATAGGCACAGATGTGTGAAGGCACATTACACTGTGAAGGCACATCAGTTCCCCTCCACTTCACCGTCAACAAACTCTCCTGGAACAGATCTGGAGGTGATTTTCTTGTCACCAACAGCATCAGAATCATTTTGGTCAACTCCTTTCTTTTCGTAGTTACCAAAGTCATGTAAGGACATGACCTGGGAAAACTTTTACCAAGGAAAATGAAAAATTAGGCTCTTTGGGTTCATAAAAACAATTCAAATGAAACAAATTAGAAGGAATGTTTTCATTTGTTTAATATAACACGATTACTAGTAGTCTGTTCTGTCCTAAACTCAGTTTGAGTGTGCTTTTAAAATCACATAAAAAAGACCTGGTTAAGAAAAAAAAAGTGAAGATGGATTAGGACACAAACTCAGGGTGGCAGTTGTTGGATTGCTTGCACATGCTTCACAAAGGGACTTAAACCACTATTAGCCACCAAACATGCTAAGTCATCAAAGATTCACATTCTGGTTTTAACATCCATCCCACAAGCAGATTGCTGTATCCGGTGAATAGGGATCAGGTGCCACTTGTAAAACGTTGTACAGACTGGATGTTATTATCTGTCTCAAGTGATCTGAACACAAATGGACAGGTGAGATGGATAGCCATTCTCAATTTTTTGGGGCATTCACATTTTGTCTGTAAAAAAAAAAAGGTTGGTAAATCTGACACAGTCTGATGTCACATCAAATCTAAACAATGTATAGACCGTTTTCTTTGTATGTACCTTGCAAAAATTGATTGATAATCTTTAGAGCAAAAGGCGGCAATTGGTCCATTAAAAGTACATTTTAATTGAAGTTAAATATTATGACTATTTATTTTTATACATTTTGCAGGAAATATCAGGACACATGCCTGTTCATTCTACAAATGTAATGTCACATGCATCCCAGAGCACAACTGAAAGTTCTCTGAGGAATGGGCTTAAGACTTTTCTGTCCACTTGTGGCTTCATCACCACAGATGGATGTTATCACCAAGTGATAAGCACAACCTAAAACTACCTTTAAAGGTGACTTGGGGCACCAACATTTAAGATAGCACAGTCCTGAAACAAAAGCAGAGCATCTACCCAGAGTTTTCTGTGAATATTCTAAAAAAAAAAAAAAAAAAAAAAAAAAAAAAAAAAAAAAGCTAAACTACTGATGTATAGAATTAATAGATTTAAAAGTAGAATTGTTGCCTGACAGACAACAACAACATATACAAGACTGTGGTCTTGTATCAGAGCATACTTGCAGTAGATTTTCAACATTAACACATTTCAAGCAACACTGTAATAAACTACAGGTGAATTAAAAATGAATTAAAGGTATGTGGGTTTTTATAAATAATCTACCTTATTGCAGTGATGGCATGTCTTTAAGGCCAAGTGTCCTGTTCCACCATAAAACCATGGTCACAAGATGCTTCTGCTCCAGTGCTTAATAATTTTTTATTTACGTGTGATTTATGAGGTTATAAACAGATTCTATCTAATGTAACTTTCTACTAAGTATTTTAGTAGTGACATAAAAAAGTTAATAAATAATTTGAAGAAAAAACAAACCGTCATGTCTCTATTTGAGTCGTTATCCGTTGTTTTAATTTTTTCGAATTGCATGTTATGTCAAAAAAATCTCTCTAAATATCTCTTAAAATATCTGGAAGGATAAGCTGAAATTTACCAAAACAACAATGAAAAATATCAATAATTCGCTTCTTGTTTTTAACCAATAATCTCTGTAGTTAGAATTTATATTCCTAAATTCTAATTTTATTTTACATCTTTCAGCTGATTTTCATGAGATAGATCATAAAAAACAACAGAGCACTTTTCTGTGCATTTCTTTGTGTTTGTAAAGTGTAAGACATGGTTTCTTATTTTTTTTTTATTCCTGAATTTTTCTGGAATGATTTACAATTATTTCTGGATTTATACTGATTAGTGACTCGTGACCTAAACTGTCCACTAGATGTCATCAGTGGTGTATTAAAATTATTGATGCGTTTAAAAAAAAAAAAAAAAA
>MU579904.1:917118-949554 GCA_024362625.1 Silurus asotus | reverse complement strand
GTGTCTCTCTCTCTCTCTCTCTCTCTCTCTCTCTCTCTCTCTCTCTCGTATTAGGGGAAGGGAACGATTCCGCAAACTGCTTTCTTTCAGTCCACCTTCCCACGTGTGCAGAGCAGCAGCAGTAGTCCAGGTTTAACGCGTTTATTTGCAAGAACCGCACGTTCGTGTGTGTGTTTAAAGGGTTTATTATTATTATTATTATTATTATTATTATTATTATTCATCGTTATTATTAGAGTTCAGAGCTTTGGAGCTGATGTTGCGCTGTTGCGGTGGACAGCAAATCGGAATGTATAAGGCAGCACTGGGTTGAATAACACGGCCGCCGCTTTTGCGCAAAACGCATTTTTGGAAGAGCAATACAAAAATAAAAGATGGACTAAATCCCATCCATCATGGGTTTATTACAGTTCCTGGTTGCGTCCGGATTACTTTTCGTCTCCTCAGGTAGGTAGACCTGGCGTTAATGTGCGTTTTGTGGTGATGCTCAGTGATGCTCAGTGATGCTCAGTGAGGTTTTTCCAAACAGTATTCACAATGGAACTTTATTCCAACACAGGATTTCCTGCAATTATTTTTTCGAGAAATGCCACTAATGCATTACAGTGGTTTGGTGCTGATGCTGATGCTGATGATGGTGGTGATTTGTGTTTTTGGTGCTTGCAGTTGCAGGGTTTGGTGTGGATCCTGCGCTGCGCATCAGTGTGTTCCAAGATTTCAGCCCTGGAGAGCAGTATGAAGGAGTTACACAGGTGCAGGGCTTCAGTGATGAATCCAGAGCCTTCTCGTTTCAAGGTAAACTCAACATACACCTTGTGCTATATATTGATTGTTTTATGCTGTCATTTCTTGGAACCACAAACTATATCTAGAATTACTGCACCTGCATTGTACAAGCCTTCATGTGTTCATTGTAGTCTCAGTATAACAAAGGAAACCGAAACAATTTCTGCACAAAATAAATAAATGAATAATAAAAAAAAAAATTATGCTGTCATTTCTTGGAACCACAAACTATATCTAGAATTACTGCACCTGCATTGTACAAGCCTTCATGTGTTCATTGTAGTCTCAGTATAACAAAGGAAACCGAAACAATTTCTGCACAAAATAAATAAATGAATAATAATTTAAAAAAAAAAGTTACAGCACACAAAACCATGTCCCACAGGCTTTCACAGAGGACAAAACAAGAAAGCGCTTGTGGAAATGCTTTATTAAACATTATAATACCAGTGCAGTCATGTATTCCATACAACTGTTCTGCTATTATTTCCATGCTGTGATCAAACTTGATGGAAAATAAAAGAAGTGTAAGAAGAAGAAATTGATCCATTTCCTCTGAGTTTTCTTTTTTCATAGCATCACTACTCACAATGTTAAAGAAGCGAAATAACACAATAAAAAGTAATGGATGTAGTTTATCTTTTAAACTTCTTGAAGACAATTTTATTGCTTGTGCGGCACAATTCAACATGTCCAGAAAGTGCATAATGTGTATAATGAACAGATAGCCAAATATCATCTGCATGAACAATGCTAGAAGTTCCTACTAGTTTATACTAGTTCCTAACCAAAGCTTGTGCACGTGGAATCCTGGCCTGCTACCAGCACTTACCAAAAAAAATACTTAGACAAAGGTTTAATGCCAAATAATGTAATGTGAATGTTCAGTTATGTGATATGATTCACATAAGACCATACATACACAACAAGGACAGAATACGTTGAACAAAATGGATGCAATTATTTGGTTTGTGGAAGCCTGCGGGAGAGTTTAGCAATATATCCTACTTTAAATGCAGGCATGTTGCATGTACACACACACACACACACACAGACACACAGACACACAGACACACACATTATTTTTAATAAATCATTTTAAGCACCTTCGGTATGCAGAGAATAGTTTTTTTTTCAAGATCATTATTCTTTACTATGAACACTGTGTCAGACTGCAATCCCAGAAGGCTGTGGCACAGTTTAACAATCTATGTCATCCAATACACCAGGTCCAAATCATATGCTAATGACCAAGACTTTTAGAGGAGAGAAAATAAAAATATTTGGGGGGGGTTTGGCCATCAGAAGAGGTCTCACTCCCTTGATTTAAACTTCTGTCAGAATCAAGAATCGTCATTATTTATAAAATTATGAATTTTTTGAAAAATTGATTATGTAATATGTAAAATCTTGAACATAATCATGCATACAGTATATTCTAAATCTGAAAATAATCTAATTATTGAGTTTTTGGCAAGCATCTACCAGAAGTGAATATATTTATTCAGATTTGAGTGTTGATGATTGGATCATTTTTTTTATTAAAATATATTAAAATGGCCATATCTTGAAATCCATGACTACTGTACAATGCTGTAGCTGTAGGTTTATGCCACTTTGTAAGGTTTTGTGATTTGATCTCTACAACATATTTCTCCATGATGATCTAGTGAATTGTTCGATTCATGGATGGGTATCACAGATTCGTTTCTTCCTCATAATGTTTTACGAAAACAGAATTGTTGATTTTTTTTTATTTTTGCAAATGTTTCCATTTGAATTTGATAGTTTTGTGCAATGTTTCTTTTTTTTATTCCATTATAGTTTTTGCAGATTTTAATATAATATAAAATCCAATAATTATCTAGTTCTCTGTGTCTTTCTGTGTGAGTTCAATGGGATTGCATCAAATCACAAAAAAAACCTCCAAATATTAAATTCAATTTGAGTTGAAGCTCATGATATTCTGTATAAAAATCACACGCACATAAATTAGATTTTCTTTCCTGCACCTCAGTAAATGACATAGCTCGACTGCAAATGTATGTAACACATCACCAGTATTTTTATTACTGTTTCTTGAGCTAGCTCATATTCTTGCGGTGTAGAGGGACTCGGGCCCTGTGGAGCCATATTCAAACAAAAGGCTGTGATTTTGAGTGACAGGGCAGACTCAAGAGAGAAAAAAAGCAATATTGTAATATTAACCTTCCAAGAATAGACACCAGGATGTATATTCTTTTGTGGTGTGTATCGTAGTGGCCTATTAATGCATGTATTGCATGCGATATTTATTCTTGGCGACGTTCAATAGTAAAGATCAAGGTGTCTGACAGATTAACAATTGTGATATATATTTTTAAATGAACAGTACATGCACGTTTCATTTTCCAGGTTAGTAACATATTTTAGATCACTGAGTAAAGATAAGCATTTCGGTATTCGAAGTTCTCAGGCTTTCTCTTAATATTCTCTTCTTCTGTGCTTTGTGGTTGCTTCTCTCTCCTTCTGTATCACCATATCTGTATCTCCCCATCCTTTTCTCGCACCTTTTTTGTCTCTTTAGAGCAAGAATCACATACAAACTAGCTCTTACTTCCCACATGCGAATACACTCATACACACCACCTACACCTATTTCGCAAAACAAGCTTGATATGTAAATGCATCGCCGGGTGTTGCTCTAACTGACATTTAGATAGGCCCGAGGGACTGATGGGATAAAATTGGAGAGCCTCAACCATGTATACCTCTCCTAATTGGGACAAGTGGCATGAATGCAGTAGGATAGAAGCTGAACTGAAAAACTGTCATGTTGTTAGGACTGTCAGTGTGTGCCTATGTATGAAAAACAGAAGTGCCAAGCTGCGGTCAGGGATGGCCAAAGCCTTGAAGACATTTATTTTCCTTCTTGCCACAAACCAAATCCAGCACAATTTACCAGCTTTGGTAATTAGCTGATGAGTTAAATTAACTGTGATAAGTGAGGTAGAATGTCTGCCATCTCTGAAGTAAAAGTGTCCTCGAATGTCATACGCTTTATCTGCTGCGTTTTTGTTTTTGAATTTTGTTGCGCACCAAGGGGCCTCCATATGGACATGTCTTAGTTGTATACGCTTCGCTTCATTGATGATCAACAACAAAAAAACACGAAAAGAACATTTTTTCTTCAAGATGCTGATTTGCAGCATTTGGTCTGCACTGCTTCAGGCATATCTGCAGTCATATCTGATTCCGAGTGCATTGGCCGGTTTTATTTGCTCAATTTACAGTCACACTCTAACGCTTCTGATTAGTTCTTTGAGTGCCAAGGACGTACTCTTTATCCTTACAGGCCATCACAGGACAGTCAGTCAGAGTCTGCTGCTCAAAGTGCCATCCCAGCAGATTTGAAGGTGCCCTTTGGTGTGGAATTCATGATAGGTACAAACAAATAGCTGATAAATCTGTGGTTTTAAGGCTGCAGCAGTCTGACTGTGTATGGATGACTGGAGTGTCTGCTGAGGGTTTTTCATTTGGATAATCAAGATGAATACAGTGATTCCTCCATATGTTACTCATATTGCCCAAGGGAAGGTGTGTGTAATGACAGTTTTTAGCTTTGTAGGAGTCCTTGGAATCTAGGATAGGGGCTGGCATAGATTATACTGCTCTTTTTTAGTGAATAGTTTAGGAGTAACTGACACCATACTAGTTAGATGGGGATATTCATAATATATTTGTATTTAAAGATGTAATGCAATAAAACACAAATGATAATAACAAGCAGGTTTTGTACAAATAGCTCATAAAAACGTGCTGACTTTGGCCAATTCATTCAGCGTTTCAGGCAGTCAGTTCATATATTCTTAGATGAATAAGCTTTTAGGAAATAGTCAGGTGTTGTACTACTAGACCATATGGTCTTTAGTTATATCGAAACACACGTTTAAGAATTAAATAGCTACAAAATCGTTTTTATATTTACACGTGTTCTGTGTGTTTTCTTGGGTTTAGTTGCATTTACCGTATTTTTCGGACTATAAGCTGCTACATTTTTCCCACATTTTGAACATTTTCCCACGGCTTAAACAACTAAGCGGCTTATTTATGCATTTTTCCTGGGTTTTTCCCAGGTTCACAAACTTCAAGCCAAAAAACCGAACCCCATAACATTAGACCAATGATATTTCCGAACGTATGTGTTCTGAGCTGCACGGCATCGGGAGAAAAAAATTTGTTTTTTTTTAAACGCACGACGAGCCAAAAGATAAACTCCCGAGAGAAATAGTGGTGAAAGGAAGGAGGAAGACAGTGAACAATGACTTTCTTGGTAGGCTACTGTTTAGATACAAGCCGTTGTAACACGTTGAGTCATGGGAGAGCTCGCTAACTCCAGTTGCAACAGAAATCATATAAGCACAGACAGGTTTCCAAAACTCATGTTTTTTTATTTTTCTTGGCAACAGCATTACACGTTAGTCAAAGAAACTTAAAAAATAATAAGGACATATTCCTTATCTTGCACACATGCAGTAATAGCGGGAGAATGCAGTGTCAGGCTATTCCCAAAATACTGCTATGCTCCTAAAGGAAGCACAACATATTTCACCTGTTACACCGTGTGTAACGTGTCTTTCATTAAAGCCTGTGTAAATTACGTTAGTGTAGACACCTGCAGCTTATAGACAGGTGCGGCTTATTTATGTTCAAAATAAAACTACATGCAAAATTCAGTGGGTGCAGCTTATATATGGGTGCGCTTAATATTCCGGAAATTACGGTAGTTGCTATTTAAATAACCACCGTTATTTATTACGGTAGTTGCCAACTATGGACTAAAAATACAAATGACAGCAATTATTATTATTATTCATTTATACCAAACAGGCATAATTCTACAGCCACCAATTAGGCTTAACATTATGACCACCTGCCTAATATTGTGTTGGTCCCCCTTTTGCTGCCAAAACAGTCCTGACCCATCGAACATTAACAGCATTTATTCAGCAATTTGAGCTACAGGAGCTCATCTGTTGGTTTGGTCCACACGGACCAGCCTTTGCTCCCCACCTGCAATCAATGGGCTTTGACTGCTTATGATTCTGTCGCCGGTTCACCACTGTTCCTTCCTTGGACCACTTTTAATGTATTCTGACACTGCAGACCCCATAAAAGCTGCAATTTTGGAGATGCTCTGACCCAGTGGTCTAGCCAACACAATTTGGCCCTAGTTAGACTCACTCAAATCTGTACGCTTGCCCATTTTTTCTGCTTCTAACACATCAAATTTAAGGACAAAATGTTCACTTGCTGCCTAATAATATTCTACTCACTAACAGGTGCCGTGATGAAGAGATAATAGGTGTTATTTACTTCACCTGCCTGTGGTCATAATGTTGTGCCTGATCTGTGGATTTATTTATTTATTTATTTATTTATTTATTTATTTTCAGAAAGAATAAAAACTGTAAGATAATTGGATCGGTTGTGTTCTGTTATGAATATGTGTCAATCCACAATTCTTGACTATTGATTTCACGGCTTTGTTCTAATCTATAAAAGATATGTCCTGAGGATATGATTAGCATGTTGATTTGCGATCTAAACCATTGTTTCCCACGAATCCTGTCAATATCCCCTGTGTTGTGCTTCTATAAATTATTCTGTAGATGCATCTAGATGTCTCAGCAGTATTATAAATGGTAGTCTAAATGGACTACTTCTTTGTAATGCTCTGAATTAGGGTAGGATTTGGAAATGTAATTGCTTCTATAATTATGATGGAATATTGTTTAAAGCATTGAAATTGCTTTATTATAGAATTTAGAGCGTCTGGTTTTCTGCTGTGAGAAGCGGTACAGACTAACTGATTAGCTATATGAGCAGTGAGCGCTGTGAGCTTTTATCTCTGCCTTTTCTCAGTGGCATATGAAGCATCTTCAATTGAGAGCAGGTGGTCACCTTCTGTAGATGCTTGCCAATACCTAATCGACCTGCATCTCGTGCAGTGAAACTATTGATTTAACCTTGGTGAGGCAGACCAGGAAGAGGAAGAGCGCTTCATAGCATTGGCTATCACAGAGGAGGATTCATCCATCTCTACAGCTTCAGTTTCCCCTCTTTTTGTCATGTTACTAAGATAATTGACCAATCTCCCAGACTGAGAGTGGTTGAAGGGTCGCAACCATATGGGAGGAGCTGTTTCTATGGATACAGTAATTTTTTGGATGCACTTTGGAAATCCTGAGCAGCTGAACCCCTGTCTCCCCCACTGTCCTCTATTCTTCCTGCCTTTCCCCTGTGAAGACCCTGTAGTTCTGTGTAAAGATGAAAGGTTCCTCTTTTGGCAGGCTAGAGAGGCTAGAAACACAGGCAGACTAAAGGCTTAATGTGATTAAATTGACCAACAGTTCATGTCTTTCAAAATATTACACACATGCAGGCTGGTCTTTTCTTCAATAATGCATAAATAGTACAATTTTTTTCTGTTTTAAAGAGTCTATTCTGTCTCTTACTCCTACTTCGATTGCCATCATAACAGAAGAGCACAATCCCAGTGATCTTGGGGTCATGGATATGAAAGTCAACTGTCACCTAGCTTAACTTTTAAGCTGAACACTTGTCAGAATGTGCCATTAAAGTGCCAGTAAGTCTGAATCATAACCATTATGGTTTCAATCACGATTCATTGAATCCCCCTCCTCAGCCCAAATCCACTGCTTCTTTTCTCAGCAAGGCAAGGTCTTTACATCTAGAAATTCAGTTATTATTTTGTTTAAGAAAAAGAAAGCATTCCAAAACCTCGAACGTGACCTTTACTGTGCTGTTACTGCTTTACTGTACTTATTTGTCAATGATGGAAAAGACAGTGTTATAGCATTCCGTGTGCTTCAGCCATGCTCATTAGGCTCAATAGCCCCGGAGACCATAAATAGTGTTATAAAATGAGTGTTTGCTGGTGTTGTGTAGCACTAAGGCTTTCTCTGCTTTCTCTCTCTCTCTCTCTCTCTCTCTCTCTCTCTCTCTCTCTCTCTCTCTCTCTCTCTCTCTCTTCTACTCTCTCTCACACACCTCTCACACACACACACACACACACACACACACACACACACACACACACACACACACACACACTCCCTCTCCCTCTTTTTCTCCCAGTGCCAATCTTTAAAAAAAATATTTTTTTTTTTTGTATTTTGCATTATGTTAATTGGATTCCCTTGCCATCTGGAACAGCGTGAGCATTACTGAAGAGACGCTGCTGTTGTAGTGGGCTGCCTGGATTTCAAAAGTGTGTCATGGCTTCCCTCAGCTGCCACAGTGAACCCTTTGATGTGATCACGTCTGAGGAACCTGATAATTTATTGATGTCTCCATTAGAGTGGCAGTGCCTTGGCTCAGTGTTACTGGGAACTAGGCAAAGTTCAGGTGGGAGGCAAGGAAAGACCAAAACAAAATCTCTCTGCTGCCTTCTTGTGTGACAGATTTTCTAGCACCTAATCCACTACCGTATACTGTAATGTACTATTTATCTTACAAGTTTTAACAATATATTGTATAGAGCAGAATATTATCATGTTGCCATCTTATTTCAATCCTAAATGTCTATAAGGTGAGATGGAATAAAGTGATTTTAGGGATAGAATAAATATTCTGGGACTATTTCCACCAAAATATACATAAAATAGTTACATATAATGTATTACTCCCCAAAATAAAACATTTCTTCGTTCTGGTGATGTCCACTGGCATTCTTTCACCTGCAGTGTGATATGTGGAATTATGGGATAAGAGGGATATGTCTTGAAGAATTGGTCACATATCCCAGAAAAATTTATGTTTTAGACACAATCATAGTGTTCTGATCATTCATATTGTTCTGACTGGATTTAAAAGCTGTGTAGCAATAAGATGGTGCAGAAATCCTTTTACAAAAATATGCAATCATTTTTTTCCTACCCCATAAACGTACATGTACATTATTTTCACTCTGAATTACACATTCAGACAATTAGATTCAAATAGAAATTGTTTCTTGGCACGTTTGCTTCAATTCACAAAACATTTTATTTTCCTGAACCAACTTCTTAATGTTTTTCTAAATATATCTTATTTAATCTTATCTTAACTAGATGCATGTACTTTTCTTAAAAAAAGAACTCCCAGCTCAATTAAGAGACGTGTTTATAGTCTGTTGCCTCTGGCTTCAAATTGTGCAGTACTTTGCATATACATAAGAAAATCCCTGCTGCATTTTGTTTATTACATGCCTGACCTTCATATCGCCCTGATGTCATTTTTGCAGCCTTTCAAGTACTCTGAAGCTGACTATACTATTACTAGATGATCACTTACTAAAATTCATACACACATTTTCCGAAACATTCTGAATTGTTTCTGTACTTTGCCCTCATTTTTTTTGTTCTTGGCAGGTTCCTCCAGGAGTGTGAAGGTGGCTGAAGAGACGGCCCAACACATGCTGCAGAAGCTGAGAGGCAGAACTGAGTTTACCATGGCTGTGACACTGAAACAGAAGCTGCTCAACTCTGGAGCCATCTTCTCAATCCACCACGCAGAACAGAGGTGATGCAGGACCTTCAAGCACTTTAACAAATAGCAATTATTCTTTAGCTATAAAATAATCAATATCACATACACATGCCTGGCAGTTACAATTCAGGACAGAAAAATGGCTAATGTTTAATGTTCTGGTTAAAGACATGCTATTCTTTATTGGCTAGAGTGTAGTGTATAGTCTAGAAACATGAACCTGACAGGATAATGCGAGGGTCTGGTATGTAATTTATGGATGGAGAACAATACAGCAGGGTTAGAGAGCAAGTCCTTCTACTGAATGCTTCTTAACAATTGAGAAAGCCTATTTCCTATTGTAGAGCAGTATGTAGTACAGTGATCTCTCTAGCTCGCTCTTGCTCTCTCCCTGTTGTTCTCTAGCCTGGGCTCCACATCAGTACTGTTCTCTCTGCACAGTGATCATTTTCTCTGTACCCAAAAGGCTGATTAGATTTTTTTCTTTTCTCTCAGCCTAGCCAAGATTTACCACTCAGCAGACTTTTCTTAGGCTTGACTAAGAATCATTAAAACACTGTTCTGCTCTGCTCTGATTGTACTTTACCCGGATAATTCTATTCGAGCTCTCATAGCTCTTCATAGCTGTATAACTGTTCTCTAAACTGTTTGTCACTAGTAGCCACAAAATACACATTAATTGTTCAATGATGATAATATTAAATGCTTTCCATTAATAAAAATATAATATATTGTTAATATGGGGCAGCATGGCACGTTTGCCTCACAGCTCTAAGGTTGGGTTACTCTCTGTGCTGGGCTTTGCACATTGACTCTCCTCATATCCATTGAGTTTTCCTCTGGGTTCTCTGGTTTCCTTCCATCTCTCAGAAGCCAGTATGCAAGGTTACACTGAAATTGCTCCTAGATGTGTATGACTGTTTAAATGTGTGTGTGTTGTGTTGTGTTGTGTGTTGTGTGTGTGTGTGTGAACCTAACCACTATAAATGTTAAAAAAAGATGAAATAATGAAAAAGTGAAATGAAGAGTGACTGTGTTGTTGATCTTTTTTTATGGTATAATTATCTATTAATTATAATTGTCTGTGCAGCTAAAATATGTGAATTTCCCTCTGGGATGAATAAAGTCTGTCTGTCTGTCTGTCTGTCTGTCTGTCTGTCTGTCTGTCTGTCTGTCTGTCTGTCTATCTATCTATCTATCTATCTATCTATCTATCTATCTATCTA
This sequence comes from Silurus asotus, assembly GCA_024362625.1. Lineage (NCBI taxonomy): Eukaryota > Metazoa > Chordata > Actinopteri > Siluriformes > Siluridae > Silurus > Silurus asotus. Next base: position 939,010 of record MU579904.1, on the reverse strand, counting down.
TCTATCTATCTAATCTGCATGTTAAAATGCAACTCCTTTAAATCCCAGGCTTTAACATAATCTACAGTGTGAGCACTTATTACTATTTCTATAAAAACAAAACCCAGAAACACTAAGTGCAGCTGCAGAACATGACACAAATAAACAACAAAAGTATGACCTATAAATCGAGTACACCCACAGTACTGTATTTACTGAAGTTAGTAAATGAAGATGCTGGTAAAAGGTGTTAATTACATCTTACACCATAGCACTGTTGAATTGTCCAATTTGATTGTTTAGAAGAAGTTGATTCCTTTTTTTTTTTTTTTTATAAAAATCTTTTTTTTACAACTCTGACAGTTGTTCCGGCTGATTTTCATCGCACTTTTTTATATTAATGCGGCAGATTTGCATTTCTATAGTAACAACTTATTCATAGTGATTTGAACGGTGGATGCTTTATATAATAAAAATAAATAAATAAATAAATAAATAACAAAAAAACAGAAACAAAAAGATTATTACTTATACTTGCATTAATATAAGTGATAAGAAGAACATGTCTCATATAAGTTCCACAGAATTCATGAAATGAATTTCATATTTAAAGCATGGCCATGCATTAATTTATTAATAAATTTTTCTCAGTTACTTTGGAGCATTTGTCAAATCAGAAATAAAATTACATTTTCAACCTCCATATCATGCACTCATTTATGCACATAAAAGCAATTTCTCATTGCTTTGAACAAATTGCAAATGCTTTGGTACATTCATCTAATTTATTGTGTACAATTGTTTGCTGTTCCCTGCATTATGATTGTGTATGTCATGTTCGTCAAAATATATTATACTGGTTCTCACCTGAATAGTCTTAACCCCCAGAAACATCCAGTCATTGAATACAAAATGGTTAAACCAGTGTTCATCATTTGTCAATCTTTTCATTTTCACATTTCTATTAAGCTTTTTTTGTAAATGTGTCTTGAATTGATGAATTGTGCAGATGAATCTTGAATTTCACTAATGAAGGCGAGTGTGTGGCTTCAGAGCAACCGATGATCAGCTAGTTCTGTAAAATAGGTCAAAGGTGAATCTATTTTCCATTAGCGAGCGTATACAAAACACAGAATTACAATTTCTGAATACAGATCAGAAAACGAACAAATACTATTTCAGTACAGTATGTGTGTGGATCTTGTTCAATCAATATTCAACATACAGTTATGTGTACAACTGTGCTGTCGAAATTCATTTCTGCCATACAGACGAAATTCAGTTTTGTGCATTTCCAATCGGCGTCATCCAAACCCTAGTATACATCAGGAAATAGTAAAACTGTGTGTCATCATACTGACAACATGACTAAACATCTTGTTGGTAAACAATGACAAAAGGACTTGTCATTCTGAAACCGATGATATGTTCATTTACACAAATACTTACTTTTGAGAGATGAATGAAGTAATTGAGAAAAGTACAGGCTTTTGCAAGTAATAAATTGTGTGGTGCTGTTTGTACAAATTGTTCTGAGAATTGCACGTATCGGTTTGCAAATATTAAGAATGATTCAAGAAACTGAAAAAACTGTAAAGGTGGCTTTGTTCTATTCCTTTCACATTCGTTGTTGCTAAAGCAGGCATGAACGTCTGCGCCACCATGCTTGTACGCAACGCTAATATCTCTTTGTAGTCAGATTTAAGCTGGCAGAAAATGCAATGCAGAAAAAAGAAAAAATAACTCATTAGATCCGCTTTGTAGATAAATCAACATTTGCCTGTCAGTAATTGGTGTCTGTCGAATAACGATCCTAAGAGAAGTCTTGAGAGGAGTAAAAATTGCTGGTCTGCACAGGCAGCGCAGCTGAAAACTGTGTTGGCAGCTTTTTCCATTAATGTCACTGCTGTTAATGAATCTCAATAGAGCAACTCAGAGGTAATGTTGCTGAATAACACCATGTGAGGCTGTTATTTTTATTTTTTTGAGAACCAGTGTGTTTTCCATTCATCTCACACAAATGCACCTTTTAAGCACGAAAGTGTCAGCGGTTTATTTTATGAAGCTTCTTTTTTGGGGCCTATGTTCTGCCTTACTTTAAAGCTAAAAGCGGCGTAATGTATTAATTCACTTTCACAGCGGTGTCAGTGGTGAAGACTGAAATCTATCGGCATGGACTGTAAATCTCTTGGGCTGTTATTACAGTGCATGGCATATCTAGGAAGGAGATGGACACATTTATTATCATTAAAGGAGAGTGTGATGTCCTCCAGCTGCTTGCTGCACCCCAGGGACACGTGTCCAGTCCCCTGCTTCCGCTGATAGCGTAAAATATGCACTTCCCTGAAAGCCTGTATCTTTTAGTACCAGTTTTTTCTGATTTTGTTATAGTATTTGGCAAGCTTTGGTTGCTTTTATTCCAAAACAAAAGGACGAACGTTGACACCTGGCCACAAGATTTATATGTGCTTTTTAAACGTTTCTTCCCACCTTTAGTCCCCATTTGCTGTTATAATAACCTCCACCATCTGGGAAGATGTTCCACTAGATTTTAAAGTGAGTTTGTGGAGATTTGTGCTTATTCAGCCACAACTGAGGCTTGAGGTACAGTCTGTAGTGTTCAGTAGGGTTTAGGTCAGAGTTCCCAATGAGCAACCCATGTAAAGCATATCTTCATTGAGCTGGTTTTATGCATGAATGCATTGTCCTGCTTGGACAGAGAAAATGTAATTCCATCCAAAGACATCCGATACAACTGTGTGCCTGTACATTGTTGCATGTCCTGGTTTGCTTCTCTTATTTGTGAGATTTGTGCTCATTCAGCCATAAGGGCATAAGTAAAGTCAGGTAGGTACTGATGTGTAGGGTGGAGGCCTAGGGTGTCGACAGTGTTCAAATTTATCCCGAAGGTGTTCAGTAGGGTTCTGGACAGAGCTTTATCACAGGCAACTCAAGATCTTCCACTCAAATTAATGTAAACCATTTTTGCATAGAGCATATATCATGGTTTGTGCAAAGGAGCATGGCCATGCTGGAACAGGTTTAGGTCTCCCAGTTCAAGTAATGGGAAATTCAATGGTACAATATCCAAGACATCATATACAATTGTGTGCCTCAAGCACCAAGTACCGTATTTCCAAACTTTTCTAATTATATTCAGATGATCTAACAATGTTTTTGTGGCAGTATATGTGGTGTAATGGCTGAAGACAGATTTTTAATTGTCATGCTAAAGTACTTTTCAGCCAGTTTGTCTTTGTAATTCAAAGGCTTTGTCATGAAGTCTCTCGTCAAATGAAATTGTTTTAAAGCGCAATCAAGGCCTAGATCTGAAAAAACAACTTTGATTGCAGATTTTTAGAGCTGGAGAGCAGTGGGCAGAAGAGCGAGGTGCGTCTCCATTTCCTGGCCAAAGGACGACAGATGCACACCGAGATCTTCCCCTATTTGCTCGCAGACAACCAGTGGCACAAAGTTTCAGTGGCCATCAGTGCATCCCACATCACTCTTTATGTGGACTGCAACAGGTACAGTATGTCGTATCATTTAAGAGTCAGCAGATCTCCTTAAGGAAGAGTTCCATTAAATATAACTCTAAAATTGTAATGGGATGTTGTATATTATATTAAGATTAACAGTTTAAATGGTCCTTGTTCCTGTGTAGAATCTATGAGCGGGTGGTGGCTGTGCCTCTCATGGACATCCCAGAAGAGGCATCATTCTGGATTGGGCAAAGAAACAGTGCACACGGCCTTTTCAAGGTACTTTTGTCTCATCTGTATTGAGCAAAAGATTAAATTATTACTCCCAATAGTACAGCATACACCCCATTATTCAGGCTTTAAAACTGCCATCGCTCTATCAGATGGAAAAAAAGGATTTCAGTCGTGCAGCCACAGCTTTTGAAGTCGATTCCGTTTCTCAGCTGCCCGTCTCTGCAGTGATAAATGAGACTATCACACCACCATGCAGACTTTCAACCATTTGAACACGTTGCTGGTGTGTGTGTGTGTGTGTGTGTGTGTGTGTGTGTGTGTGCGTGTGCAGGAGTCTCTTTGAGATAATTGTTGCTCCAGGTTGTTAAGCTTCTCTAGCGTTAATTGGCAGATGAAGGGAGTCTTGGAGGTCATTTTCACATCTTAACGAGTGTTCATCATCCCCCGCCCACTTCTCTGTCTCCATAGAACCATTGAAAAGCACTCAGATGTTCATCCCATTTCATTTCAAGGAGAGAAACAAAACAGCAACACAACATTAGAACATTTCTCTGCGTATTTGGCATACTTGAATTACTTGCTGAGAACTTGCTGATTCTCATATGTATGTTTAGTGATTGCTTTTCTATTTTCTTCCAGTTTTCGAATATTTCTCAAGAGCAACCAATATTAATATGAACCAAATTGATGGCACTGGCATTTGGTGAGGTACCGCAGTAATGAAATATTGATAAACAAGTTTAGCCTATAATTGCAGAACTGTAGAGGGCACCATTAGCAGGAGGTCTATGCAGAAATAATTCGCTACTTGTTGACCTTGCATGTTGACTCTAATGGAAATGATCGGCGCATGTGTCCCATCTCTTCGTTCTGCACGCGGGAACACTAAATTGCATCCTGAGCCTTTCCATAGTTGAACCGCTCACCTCCATTTCCTCTTGCCGTGCCTTGAAGAATCCGCAAATAGTTTTGTTGGGTTTTGAATTTATGGTTTTTAAATTGAAGTGGCAAGACAATTTCAAAAACAATTTCTCATAAATCGCACCATTCCTCTCCTTCGAGGGGAGATGGAAGTGAGGTGGCCACGTTGCCATGGATACAGAGTGTCTATGCGTGATGTTGCACTCGTGTAGCTTGGCTGGAGGACAGAAGTTGATCAGATTAATGCACCTACGAGGCAAATTTAATTTGAATCTCATAGTTATGCTTATTAAAGTGAGACGATGAATGAAACCTGGCCTTCGTGTTCAGTCTTTTCCATCGATGCTGCAGCTGACATTACATTACATTATGTCTAATTATCAGGTGCATACTTGCGTATTAGTCTCAAACAGGCTTGACACATGCTTGACAAACTGATGCATATCTCCTGCGCTCTACAGTTTCAAGAAGTCTTAATCATTTTTTTTTTTCAAATGCTTAATAATTAGGTTGAATTATACAGTTTAAATGCTTGGAACTATTTATAACCCTAATACTTCTTCAACTAGAGTTACATTAAATGTATGCATATTAAGTAAAGATTCTGGAAACAGCTAAAAGTGAGTTAAAAGTATTGACACAATGATAATGGATTATGCTTATTATTCAGCTAAAGTCTTATTATTCAGTATTGTGTGACTAATAGGAAACCAATTGATTGAGATCGTGGAGATTAAATCTGAATGCTGCCACTAATCCAGATGCATAACATGAAGTCAAAACCCTAATCAGGAATAGACAGCACAGAATTTCACAGATGTCGATGCAACATTTAGTGAGAACAAAAAGAGAAGGCTGGTATACACAAATGATATAAACCTCTTTAATCAAAGCGGGTTATTGACCATCTCTGACTGATATAATTCTATTATTACAGGGGGTCATGCAAGATATTCATATAATCGTGATGCCTCAAGGTTATATCACGCAGTGCCCAGATCTTAATCGCAGTAAGTGCACTCGAAACTACTGTAGTGATACAGCATACAATATACACGCTTTTATATCCTTTCATCTCACTACATTTCTGCATTTTAGCTTGTCCAACCTGCAATGACTTTCATGGGCTCGTACAGAAGATAATGGAACTTCAAGATATCTTAGCCAAAACATCCAGCAAGGTAAAAATGCATTTGTTATACATGCACGGCTGTTTAATGTTAACAATGTGTGTTTATGTATTAATTACAACGATAAAATTAGATTTTACTAGGATGCACCGATAATATTCCTTTTTAGTACATATATTTCGGTACTTGATTTTAATGCTAATACAGATACAGGAATGATCAGCATACTGTTAGCAATCAGCGGTGTCACAAAAAGGTTTGTGGTTCGCTTTGTTTAAATAGTGGTTATTAAAAGTGTAAAAAAAAGTGCATGTCTGAGAACTTGTGCTACTGTTTATGTTATTTATAACAAAAGGTTTTAAGTAAGGTGCATTATCTACTGTAGCTGTGTTAGACAGCTTGGTTTTGTTTCACCTCTAAAAACCTGAACTGTAGCTTTTTAATGTTGGCATTGTCATAATAACTGGCTGTTGATGACCAACTAAGGCTACATATGAAGAAGAATATGCTTTTTCTATACTACACTAGGTGTAATTTTTTTTCTTGCTTATCCGGTGTTTGCTGCATTGTAGAGATATGCAGGCACCACTGAATGTCTTGTACAGAGATCTTTCATTAGGCTACTTGTAGTATAAGAAAATGCTGCAGTTCCTCCCATTGATATTTTATATTTATATTTTTAAGAACACAATCATGAAATACTCTCATTGTCACATTGTGTGATTTGTTAAAAAATTGCATTAGGCTTATATTACATAGTTATCACATGGTGTCAAACGTTTTTATGATTTTTTTTTTTTACATGCACAAATATATATATGTGTTAAATGGATCCCTGATAATACCAATGCATCCCCACTTTTATTCTAATAAATAGTTGTATTGTCTGTGCAATCTGTAAACCCCATTTATATATCAAGGCTATGCTTCAAGTTCTTTACCCAAACCAGAGATTTCTTTCATCTCTCGGTCATGTTAGCTGCCTGTTGCACTTTATTTACCTACATACTTTTATTTAAAGGTGGGGCCAATAATTGACTGGAGTGACCAGTGTGGTCATGCATTTGATTGATTGTGTGTGTTGTGTTGCAGCTGTCACTAGCAGAGGAGAGGATGAACGGTCTGGATAACTGCTTTTGTGAGAGGACGTGCACTGTGAAGGGGGTGACCTACAGAGAGGAGCAGGCTTGGACAGATGGCTGCAAAAACTGCACATGCTTGGTGTGTTGAGTGTCCTCTGTGTATGGAGCTCCCAGCAGGGCCTCGCTTCCTTTGTTATATGCAACGGTTCCACCCCTGTGGGTGCTAAGTGGGGAAAGGGGGGATATAATGGGAGAAGAGGCACAGAAAAGGGATTGAAATGGTTTGTCTTTGTCAAGAAATGCTGTGAAATTTGTACAATGCCTGGATTAGGCTGCATAATGAGGCTCCTTTACAAGTGGCTTTGCTGTGCATCTTGACAGTGCAATACTGAGCAGTTCAGGATACGGAGTCACACACACACCCACCCACACACACACACACACACACACACACACACACACACACACACAGGTCACAAATAATAGGAAAAGTCAACAGAAATTGTCTTATTAAGGTGGAGAACCAAGAGATGCCTTGACATAGACTGTAAAAGTACCTGTCCTGCTATAAGATATTCTCTGAATTAGTGTTTTAATGATGGTGGTGGAGGATTTTGTCCAACATGCCACGTCCATGGGTGCTTATCTGGGTTAAGATTTGGTGACTGTTAATATAAAGTCCGTAGCACTTGCCTAATATATGTTTTACACTCACCTAACACTTCCCTGAGCTCTAGTTCCCTGTAGACTCAAGTGGAATCAATCCATGCCAGCAAAATGCATCTTAAAGTGTGTGTGTGTGTGTGTGTGTGTGTGTGTGTGTGTGCGTGTGTGTGTGTGTGTGACTTGTTAAATCTAACCCATCGCAGTACTAAAAAGCTGTAAATTCTAATAAACATGTCTGGGCAAGCATGAAGCAATCTCCAATTACCTAATTAGCTGCTTTCATCCACTTACACAGAGCCTGTGATGAGAACCTGGTATGAAAGGTTAATTAGTTTCAGGTCATTTCATCTCTCATTGCTATATGGTGTATCTGGGTTTTTTCCTCTTTTAATTTGTACATACCTAGAATATATGGCAATAGTTTTCTAGAGCCACATGCACTGGGCTGAACTACTAGATATTTTTATAAGCATAGTATAGAAACAAGTTTTTTTCTTGAAACTATAATGCAGGAAAATGTTTTTACAACATCACAAGAAAAACAAGCAGTCTATCCAAAAGTTTTTTTTAATCAGTAAATGTAAATATATACAGGAAATCCGTTTAATCCCTGCCAGTATTCAAAAAAGTAGGAGTGTCTAACGTAGAAACAGAACAGGAATCAATAATGTCAGAATGACAATAATAAAAAAAATACACATAAAATAAGATAAATATAGATGTCAGCATTGCAAAACAAGCAGAATTACACAAAAACACCTTTATTTTACTGCTTTCAAACCAATATTTACATTTGTATAATAAATATACAAATGATTAAACCAGGTCTTACACAAAGCATTGCAAATGGCATTGTGTACAGTGATAGATGGTGTGTGCTGTTTTTCTGTCTGAAGTAGTGTAATTTTCTTCTTATATATCCCTGCTTTGCTGCTGTTCAGTATGCTTTTCAAAGGCCTGTGTGATCCTAGTGAAGAAGTGTAAAAACACAGGACAGTGAACTACACAGAAGTACATTTTTGCTGCTGTGATGCTGTTAGGTCAACATGCTGCTCTTTCCAGGGTGCCAGCATGTGTGTTGATAACCTTTGCCTTGAAGTGTACCCTTGCTCTGTATATTTTAGTGTTTTTGCTGCTCTAGCACAACCACATCAACTCAAGAGAGCCCTTGTTAATTAGGTGGCTAATTGGCTCTGATGCATTAGAGCAGGCAGAAAGGTTGGGGACCTTTGCATAAGTTCTGTCGTACGGACACAGAGTTGGGCTGAAAATGTTTGCATGATGTTTCTCACCTTCCTGCCGTTTCAGAATGGCACAGTCCAGTGTGAAGCCATTGTGTGTCCTGCTCTGGAATGTCCTGATGGGTCCATTGCAGACTATGTGGCAGGGGAGTGTTGCAAAAAATGTCAACGTAAGTACCCACACACAAACACCTCCCACCTCCTCCTGCACGCACTCATCCTGTGCTTGCTGCCAAAGTTGCCTTTTTCTTCCTTCACACTCCTACATACGTACACACACACACACACACACACACACACACACACACACACACACACACACACACACACACACACACACACAGAAGCTGAAGATACTATAGCAGAGCTTTTTATCTCACACCCCCACAGGTTTGCCTGACAACTGACCACATCTCTCCGTTGCTTAGCTACATGCTCACTGTGTCTCCAGAGGTGTCCTCCCGTATATATACATATCCAAATAAATTATTCACGAGCAAGCAATAAAGTGCAGCCCTCAGGGGTGTATGCAAATGGAAAACACCAGTTTAAACCCTCTTGGCCTATCAGATCACTGTAATATTGGATTCATTTGAGTCTATGACTGTACTCTCTATTACATTGCTAATCAAAAACAATTGTCCCAATGCTTCTAAATGATGGCAAAAGTATTGTCTCATTTCCAGAGCTCCAAGTTATTCAGCATAGATAACTCTGTGTTCAATATTAACGCTGTTAATCACGTTAAACTGTTTAATAACACTTCTGCTACTTCAGAACCAATTTTGCTATGTTAATGAAATCATCAATAAATGTCTTTCTGTTAATAATATTTGAATAACACAATATTTAAGTGGGGTCTAATGTTTTTTAATGTTTTTTCAGTTATTTACATGATAAACATGGCCGAAGTTTCAAAAAACTATTTGGATGTATGATGGAGAATTTCCACGTTTTGGAAAGCTTTTTTTGAGTATGACCTCATGAAGGGTGGAATTTCTTGTATGAAAGAGTGCGCTCACAGCAACCAGAGCGAGAGCAAGAGCACGCCCTTCACTGGGCATGATCACATTTGGTTATGGAAGTTGTCAGCAGCCCACCACAGGACTTGTTCGAAAAGAATGTCTCCAAAGAAGCATGTTTTTGGATGTGAGAGAAGGAGAACCTTGTTCAGTACTTACCATATAGACACCTCCTGCTGTAGTCATTGTTGATTGGATTTTCATCTTCAGACTCAAACTATATAGTTTTTGTTCCTGGTTTATTTATAACAATGTCACAGTTTGCAGACGCAAAAAAACGCCACCCACGGAACGGATCTTGGAGCTCGGTTGCGTAAAGCTGTATTTTTCTTTTATAAATAGGATAAAACTAAAGACTCTTTGAAGATATGAGGAATGCAATACTACACTGTGGGTGGATTAACAAGAGAATGACTGAAACTGTGTATGTCCCCTACAAATAAATAAAATTTTCAATCTGAAGAGAATCCCCAACATGATGGGGTTAAAAAAAAAACGAAATTATTTTTTTGCTTAAGAATTTAAATATTTGTAAATTTTTCAAATTTGTATTTCAATTTTTGCCAAAGGGGGTTCTCACTCACTAACTAGCATGCACCTGTGATCTGACAGCTTTTAATGTGCTTGCTCTGATGCTACGTTCATACATGCAGCAATTTAATCATCGCAAGATGCCAGTCACTCTATTATGAAGTTACCAGCAGGTGTTCCTTCAGCTGGTTGCCACAAATCATGTGCGCTCTATTTTTTTCTCCGTTGGTACTCACAGTTCATAGTCACTCCATTAACTTTATTTAACTTTGTTTTGCTGGAAACACCCACATCTATCTGTCACTTGTGTCGCCAGAAATCTCCAGATTTCATGTCTCGGGGTAGTTAAACATACTTAAAGGCGCTACCTGCCCTCTTCCACATCCATGAGCTGACAAATGCCCACAACTGCCTACTGTCATTTTGACTGGCAGTGAAGAGAGTAATCTCTTTTCTCCCACTCAGAGAGCATGTAAAGTCAAATTCAGAATTTTGTTAAACACCCTGCATATTTTTCCCCTAGTGAACATAGTGACGCAAACAAATATAAAGGCTGTACAGTCATACAGAGTGTTGTGGCCAGTGTTAACCTGAAAATGAGTGTAGATAAATCACCCTGGACAGTACCTGGATTTACTGTATCCCTCATGCACGATGTTTTAATAACTGCACCATGCTGCCTAAGATCCTTTAGCACTGCTCAACTGGTATCACCTCTCAGTGTAAGAGGAAAGTATACTTCATGACTCTTCTCTGTTCTGGCACCAAGGTGGTGGAATGAAGTTCCACTAGATGTCCAAACAGCGGAGTAACTAGCTATCTTCAAGCGACGGGTGTAGACCTACCTCTTCCTGAAACACTTACACTAACAATTTCTTTGTTAAAAAAACAAAAACGAAAAAAAAAACCCTCTCAACAAAGTTGTAGGATGATTTCTCTTAAGTTTGTAATCTAGCGTACCAGTGTAGATTTATTCATTGATAGAGACTCAAAGCACTTTAATACATCGCTCTGGACAAGGACGTCTGCTAAATGCCGCAAATGCACACGTAAACCTTTCAAACGTTTTCTTAGTGACCATAAGCTACTAACAAAAGACATTCCATCCACTGCAGTGGAATTAATAATTTAGGTTTCTGTAAGGATTAAATAATTGAAGTAGCATTTATCTTATGACTTAGCAAATAATAGGGGCTTTGTTAGAGTTTGAAATGCACAGAGTGTATCGTGTAAGCTCTTTTCCTAGCTAATCTTTTCCTTCCATCACCATTGTATATTACAGCCATCTGTGTTTTTCACATGAAAGCAAACAAAGCACTAATTAGTTGAGCTTTTTGTTCAATAAAACAGGACAGCGCTAAAGTGCTTCTTTGTTACAAATTTAACACACAGACAGAAACACACACAGACACACACACACACACACACACACACCACTGTCTTTTCTTATGCTCTTAAAACTAATGTTTAAAAGTGAAACACCTCAACAACTAACATTCACTGTGTTTTGAAATGTCATTGTTGTCACGGTTTCCAGTTATTACTTTCTTGCCAGGCACTGTTTTCAAATTGTTTTGTTATCATCTGTCTTGGTTAGTGTATTGCCAGTAAAATAGTAGCAGCAACTTTCATCAAAGTTAGCACACTGATAAAAGTTTGTGTGATTTCTGACAGATTCCAGCCATATGTCTCATTTAAACAGCAAAGTAAGCAAGAACAAATGTTTCTTGGGACAGTCAATAAACAAATTGCATCTCAGTCCTATGCTGTTTGGTGTTGCGTTTTTATCTGCAATCAAGGCAATGTGTCTTGGTAAAGAAACTGACAAGCAAGATTGTTTTTCCACGTATGCTGAGTATTCAGTAGTGGCTTAGAACTGTGCTTACTTGAAGCAGATCCATGCATTGTTTAGTTAAGTGCCATCTCATTTAGAAGTTTGTTCTACTTGCTCATGTAAGGGACAGTGTATCTGAAGAAGAATATCTTTATATATAATTATACCAAAAAATCTTGGTTTCATTGCTCTAAGGTTGATAGACAGAAAGTAATAAAACTTGGCTGGTTGGTGGTCTGGGAATTCTCCTTCTTTTTTTTTTTTAGAAACAAAAGTCTAACATACTAAACAACTAATGGAGTGAGACTTCCCTGTGGGTTTTCTAAGTCCTGTAGTGCTTTGACACATCATAAAACCCCATAAAAACGATATATGTAACTGATACACATTTCTATTGTGTGTGTGTGTGTGTGTGTGTGTGTGTGTGTGTGTGCATGCAGCCATGTGCATATTTTTTGCCCAGGAGTTGGTGGAAGGGGGCAGAAAAGCTGTGCATCATGCCAGTGGATTGTGCCAACTCTATGAATGCAAGGTGAGAGATCAGAGCCTGTATTTTATAAGCAAATATCAGAATGCATTGTATAATCAATGTTATCCATTTCATTTTCAGTGTACTGATGATGATTTTTTAAAGCGTTTTTTACCATGACTTTCGTGTTGCTTTGCGTTTGCGTCTGCCAATAACACTGTAACACTGATGTAAAACAAATATAACATTGTCTGTAGCTATACTGGTTTAACATGAGGTCATACCAGTAACATGAGTAGTGTATGCATAATGGCTTTGCCACATTATATTGCAAAAAGTATGTGGACACCTGCTTATTATACTCATATGTGAGTCTCCAAATGGTTACCACAAAGTTTCACCGTTTGAGTGAAAGAACTAAATGTCCTGCACATAGTCCTAAACTATCCCCACTGAACACCTTGGGAGTAAACTGAAACAGTGACTGCACCACAGATCTCTTAACTCAACATCAGTTCTTGAACTCACTAAAGCTCTTATGGCTGAATGAACACAGGTCCCTGCAACAACACCAAAAAAATTAATAGAAAGCCTTACCAGAAAAGTGAAGGTTATTATATCAGCAAGGGGGAACTAAATCTGGATTGGGATTTAATAAGAAATTTCTATATGAGCATAACTTGTCGGATTTCAACATACTTTTGGCACAATAAAACATAATTTGGTGCATTGTCTAAATTAGCTTTCATATTTAATATTTCATTGAAATTAATTGGACTTTTATACATAATTGTTTATGCTCATTTAATAGCCAACAAATACATATACACTACACGTACAAATCTTTGTTACCTCAAAGCTGGAGGCACACAATTTTATCGGATTTTTTGGATATCTGAATGAGGTACAATTGCAAACCTGTTCCAGCATGACATGACACCCTGTACAAAAATAATCCAGTGGAAGATCTTCCCAGAAGAGTGGCGGTTATTATAACAGCAAATGTCTCAAATCAGGATATTACTTTAACATTTTGCAAAACAAATTGTTTTTAAGAACTAAGAAGAGAAAGATGCAAGAAGAGGGTTTTATTTTATAGAGCTACATAACAGCACACAGAGCTAAGGCCTAAACATAATTGGATGTTTAAAAACACATAGGAATCTAATGGCCAGATGTCCATAAACTTTTGTCCCTATATTGTAAATATCATGAACCCTTAAATGTAATGATTACTGTGATCATTTAAAAAGATATTGTTACCTTATAGGTTTTTTTAGGTTGTTTTATGCAAAGCCTCCCAAAAACCTATTACTTTTGTATTTGAAAGTAAAATGTGCACTATACTTTTCAAAATCTATTATTATTATTATTTAATCATTTACTTTATTATTATTGTTTCAAAGACAAGCAACTTAGTTACTGTGTTGTGTTTAACCAGGATCACACAATGCACAAAGTCCAGAACAACGAATGCCCCGAACTCAACTGTCCAGAAACACAGCAGGTCACTCTTACTGACAGATGCTGCCGAGTGTGTAGAGGTGAGGCCCAGTAATCTACATCACTGAAATGTATTTTTATTTTTTTTTAAGACAGGAAGTGAACACACGGACAATACATTTTGTATGGGTAGATGACAAGAACACATTTAATGCTGCAATAATAAATGAGAAGAAAAGGTAATGAGATTAAAATAATCTCTGACAGTCTTTTTCAATTAAAATGTCACTCATATGGTAATACATTGTGATGAGTTTAACACGGTGTATTGTTTTATAAGCACTCCCAAAAGAAAACACTGCAAGGAAATTTTTAATGAGTTTGATTTCTGGCTTAAATATTAGCTCTACTTTTGGGTCTTGTGCTTTCCGAACCAATTTGACTCATTTTGTGGTTGAGGTCGAGGCTGAAAAACAGAATTTAAGATGAAAGTATGTTTCTACTCCATCCCAAATATGGTAGAACAACACACACACACACACACACACACACACACACACACACACACACACACACACACACACACACACACACACGCACACACGCACACATGCACACAGAACAAGAGGCAATGTATCTTACACCTACTTTAATGTGTATTAATGTATCAGTGATTGGTGTTTTTTAATGTAAAAAGAGCAATAGATGTACACAGTTCCTCATTTAATATTGTACAGCCAGACTAAATGTCTATCCCTGGTATGGATTTTCTTTCATTCTTACAATTGCGGCATTGCGCAGGCTAGGCTTTTTGTCTCATATTGCCATTAACCTAATGTGCAAAGGATGTTTATAGTAAATTTAATTCACCTTGTTTTTCCATCTATAGACTGCCTTGTTACTTTACTTAGTGCTACAGAGTGCATGTAAATTAACACGGGAAAAAATTATATTGAAAGTGTATCCAAGCGTTTGTAGCTAAGACAAAATCAAAAGCTCATGGATTACACTGACGACAAAGTGTTCTGTGTAACGTTACCAAAAATATCAAACGAGTGTTTCTGTTTGAAGACTTCTAAGGATGATAAGCACTGGATTACACATTATCCACTTTAATCATTGTCAAAAGTTATGACAATTATAAATTCCTCTGTGTTCGAAAGGTCATGATTTCTGTGCGGAGAGCAACAACTGCATGGAGAATTCAGACTGCATAAATCTGGATGCGGGAGCGAGCTGCAGCTGCAAAGAGGGTTTCCGTCCGCTCCGTCCAGACAATGCATACTGTGAAGGTAAGCAGGGCAGCATCTCCAGGCATTTTTCATTTATTCAGGCAATCAAATGATGAATAACCTTCACCCAAAAGGTTTACTGGCTCACTAACTGTAGCCAGTGGAGTATTGTACTGTATATTACTGAATCTTGCATATCAAGGGCATCCTCAGATCATTTCCCTCTGGCTAATTGGATTTTTACCAATTAAAATGATATGAGATGAGAGGCTGGCACGATGAACCTATAAAGGCAAAGTAGGCTAACTTCCAATTCCATTTTCACCTGGGTTATTTTAAGGGAGTCGCTTTTTTTGCTTTTAAATGCCCTGTGAAGTCTAATGAGAACAAAGTGACGTTTGCTTTTGATCTGTGGGATTTTCTGATTCAGTCCAACAGGATTCTGTTCACTAATGCTGAATGCGGTCTCTCTCTCTCTCTCTCTCTCTATATATATATATATATATACATACATACACACACACACAAAGTAATTCCCACTTTACCGTGGTTTGAAACTTGCGCCCCACGTTTATCGTGGAATTACATTTGCCACAAAACTTATTTGTTTTGCTTATTTTCCCGGTCTCTCGTAGATGGCACGATAGACCAAAAAACTGATAGGAAATAGTTTTAATGCCGTTTTATGTAAAATAATCAAATTTATTAAAATAAATATAATTATTCATTATAAAATGAAGTAAAATAGCATTACCGGGTTGTTAATATGGTGACATGACAATCAGCTAATCAACTCAAAACACCTGCAACGGTTTCTTGAGCCTTCAGAATGGTCTCTCAGTTTAGTTTACTAGGCTACACAATCATGGGGAAGACTGCTGATCTGACCCTTCTCAAGGAGGGTAACCCACAAACATTCATTTCCAAAGAAGCTGCTGTTCATACAGTAATGTATACATGCATGCTAACGAAAAAGATGCACAACCATCCGAGAGAACCGCGGGCTTGAAAGGCTTGTCAAGCAAAATCGATTTAAGAATTTGGAATTTGAACTTCACCAGGAATGGACTGAGGCTGGGGTCAAGGCATCAAGAGCCACCACACACAGACGTGTTAAGGAATTTGGCTACAGTTGTTGTATTCCTCTTGTTAAGCCACTCCTGAACCACAGACAACATCAGAAGCGTCTTACCTGGGCACCAAAAGTTGGTTTAATCACCATGGTGTTGATTACACGAGTTTTACAATTTGAAACGTTTCCACAACATTCTAATTTATTAAGATGCACCTGTATATTTTACTGTGCTCGGCTAACATTTCATTTTTGAGGAAATGTAAAAATGAGGTTAATTATTATGACGCATGGCTTTCACTTACCAATAGCCAATAACAGACTGATCTGGATATGATGGGTGTATTCTATTCTGACACACATTTTTCAGAAAGCTTTTCAATGTTCAGCTGGAGTGTGTCATGCTGGAGTGTGTCATGAGTGGCTCACCTACACCTGTCCGCCTTTCTTTTCTGTCTTCTGACTGTATGACCTACTTTCTTGGCATGGTTAATGAACTGAGCTGATTGGTTGGAAGCGCTTCGCCCTCCTTCGCCTATACTACCGTGGAGAGCAGACAAAAATGTAATGAAAGCAGTTCATCTCTTCCAAAAATAAACCTGCACCGATATGCATAGGCCATCAGTCACCCCTTGTAGCCTTTACTCACGCCTCTTGGAAATGGTTGTCAGGTAATTACACAAGAACAGAAGAATATGCATAATTAAATATGCTATCTTGCACACTGATTTAAAATTAATGGAGAGTTCAGTGGCCCTTACTGGGTTAAGCTCTACTTCGAATAATGGGCTAGATTTAAATGATTTCTTTATCTTGTAGTGTTTAGCCCTGTGGGAGACACTTTTGAGTTTTGAAATATTATACAGACAGCATGCAAAAAAAATTTGTGGTAATTGATACTTTTAATACTTCTAATAATTTTATCATCTAATTGACAGCGATTACCACAAGAACTATAACCAAGAAATGTTTCCTTAGTGAAAGCAATAGTGCCCTATTTAACTAGAGAAGACCAATTCATCACATTTCCCCCCTCATTTGGGTTAAGGCCAAGGTGCTCAGCATAGCATGGTAAAAAAATTATATTTTTACCAGTTTGTGATTTTAGTTAGACTCGTTTTCTAGATTCTATGGATTTACATTAAATATGTATATAGAATAGTCCATTTAACACATCGTGGTGTCATTTAAAATAATGGCATTATCAATATTGATGCATATATTATAGATTCCCTTTCAGGAACTCGATCTGTGTCAACAACGCATTGGGAACGTCTCTGCGTGACCACGCTCTGAACCACTGTGTAATCTGTCTGTTGGGGTGACTTCACGATCAGGAAGCTATAAAAACACATGTAGTGGAGATGGCACTATCTTCTGTTGTTGGGCACATTTGTCTCCTGCTCGGATTGAGTCGATCCTAATGGCTGTTAAGAGGATAAGAGAAGGCCAGTCACATACTGTGAAGCAGTTTTAAAGACCACTTGGCCTCCTGCACATGAGACCCTTGCAGTGGTGGCTCCGGACCAGAGGGTTTTTTAGAAGGGCAACCCGCTCAGATTGATCAAGGTCATGCCTTACGGCTTTAGACATGTGGAGGAATCCTGGGTTTCTGTCATAGGGCCCCATTTCGAGAGCTCCATGTCGTTACGACAGATGCCTCCCTTACTGGCTGGGGGGTGGTCATGAGTGGCTGCTCCACCCAATGTCTTTAGAAAGAGCCCCATCTTGTGTGACACATCAACTGCCTGGAGATGCTGGCCGTGCTTCTAGCGTTAAAGTATTTCTTCTTAGACCTGAGGGAACATCATGTGCTGAGCCATACGGACAACACATCCGTGGTCTGTTACATCAACCATCAGGGGGTCGGCACCCTATTTCACCATACACAGAGCTGTTTGTCTGCTACAATCTGTGTAAGAGTGGTCTTTCTGCAAACAAGCAAACTCTCTGTGGGTGGACTGTGGTCTCCTCCTCTTATGAGTCTTCTGGTCTTCCTGCTCCTTTCGGGGTCAGAGCTCACTCTCAGGGCTTTTTCTTTGGGGTTTCTCATCATAATATTCTTAATTTATCAGGTCTTATAGACTTGACCTTAGCACCTCTCCTGGCCATCCACACTAGGCAGGGATCTGTCAGTTTGGCGGTGTTGTACTATCGTTCCCAAAGCGGTGTTGATGCAGCTTGAGTTCCTGAACGGGAACATATCTAGGTGACGTATGTAACCCTGGTTCCCTCAGGTTAAAAATCGTAACCCTGCATCTCGGTGCCGCACTCCCTGCATCCCTGCGAGCGCTACCTTCTCTCTTCGGAGCTAGCACTGTCTCCAGTGCATGTGCTTTTATAGCTTCCTGATCTTGAGGTCACCCTGCCGGTGACGATTACATGCGTGGTTCAGAGCGTGGTCACCCAGAGACATTCCCAAAGCGCTATTGACACAGTGCCTCGTTCCCTCGAGGAACCAGGGTTACATATGTAACCTAGAGATGATATTCTAGATAAAATTTTTGATAAACAGTGATCTCTCATTAGAGAAAGGTCAATCATCTGTTTAAAAAGAGATTTGAAATGCTAACTGCATTCAGTAAGACAGTTCAAGTAAGCACACTTCTGTAAACCATTTATTGCCCTCACTTTTTTAGCAATCCTTCAAGGCAAGAGCTAAGCAGCTCTCTTCTAGCATTGCTATGTGAGTTTAAGGGCAAAAAGGATTCCTAATGCCTTTTTTAACCTTTTTAAAATTGCATTTCTCTTAAATAAAGTTCAGGTAACTTTCAACCTAGAGGCAGCAAGCTCCTCGATGTTCAAAACCCCCCTCACCTCATTAATTCCTTGTTGTTTCCAGTTCCTCAGCATCCTCTGAGATACAGGGGGATTTTTTTTGTGGGTGGCAGAGACAACGGAGAGCTACTTCTTTAAAGTTGTCATGCACATCGCTGCTCTCGAAATAGACTCTGACGATGAGATCAGTCCCCTTTCAATTTTTCATGTGGTTGGTGGAAGGGCAGAGACTCAGGGGGATACTCTTTAGAAGCAGAGTGCTGCTCTGTCAGACAGAAAAGCAGGGGGCCTCAATTCCTCCCCTTACTGGGTGCACTCAAATTGAAGCTGAATTTTCCAGCACAGCAAACACTGTTTGGGGGGGATCATTACGTGTATGTAATAAACTGGGCTGTGGAAGCTCAATGCGATCACAGCAGGGCTGTGGTGCTCACTGATATGCAACAGGAGTGGACAGATAATGAGTTTACCCAGTGTGTAAAGTACAAAATCGTCACTGTATGCCTTGTTGTCATAGTTGTCTTGTGTTTGTGCTTTGGGATTCTGCTTTCTGACTTCCCAAAACAGTTATTAAACATCTTATGGTTTTCACATATTTATATTAATATTAATCTTTCCTAAGATAAAAGATTTTCTTTAAAAAAAAATTCTTTACAACCTTCTATAACACAGAATAGACATATTTTAGGTGAAAATACAAACTTAGTAGACTGTTGGTTTACAGATGGTTACACTTATAAATGTAAAGACGTATAAAAAAAGAATACCTAAAGGATGTTGTTTTTTGTCGATATCTCGACTCCCAAGGGAGACTTCAGTAGACTGGTTGAGGACGAGTGTCTCAGAACCTGTTGAAAGGCTTTGTTTGATTGAGTTTGAGTGGAAAATGTCAGTAGGTGGAGGAAGGTTAATTGGCATTGACTGAAGAGAAGCAGCCAAATCCCAAATGTAATTACAGCTGAGGTGAAGTTAGGTGGAGAGTGGCGAGTGGGCGAGGAGGATGACCTGACCACGGTTTTCGTCCAAGTGACCTGTGGGGCATACGCACACAACACCCCTTCATGTGGGCAAAAAGATCACTTTAAACCAGCAGCACACTGAATTTGAAATCCTAAGTGCCACCTGCTATCCACAGCATAACAAAAGCACTCAAGAGCAGTGTTTGGATTTACAGGAGATTTAAAGTCCTTAATCTTGTAAATAATACTTAAAGATTATACTCTTATATTAGTTTTACTGTAGTTATTAAATAATATGGCTTAGGATGAATAAGTATAAATAATACCATGAGAATTTAAGATGCTAATTAAAAGCACCCGGCAAGCAACTTAGCTTTGATTAGCATGCGGCTTTATTTCTAGATATGGCATTAGAGATTTAGCTAGACTTGATATCCTGAATGGACTTTTGAAAAAACCTTTTTAAATTCTTTAAATTCCTTTACTGCTTGCTCAGAAAACAGAAATGTATTTATTATATAAAATGGATTAAAACGAATTTTTGAATGATAGTAAAGTAAGGTTTAAAGAGACTAATGATTTTAATTAAATGCATGTAAACCTTTAGATAAGCTTCTCTCTTAACACACACGCACACACATATTCATACAGCAACCGAACAACTGACACACACAACCCACCAACACACACACACACACACACACACACACACACACACACACATGCAAACCGTCAGAACCACTTTGGGTAAGTGAGGAGTTTAAATGAGACAGCATAATTCATTACCATTAATCAGGCATAACAGAGTCCATTCTTCTTCACTGAGTGTTCACGGCATTATACGCTTTATTGTTTCTTATTTTACTCTGCACTGAGAGGCACCTCATATCGTGAGATGATTTACTGCCTCTGAGTTTGTGGTAATGAGGCCATAGCAACCGTACGGCCTTCAAAGGATGCGCTGTTGCCGTCTCCATTTTGTTGACACTTCGCCAAATCCTGTTAATGATCCAAGGTGCTTTCAAGGTATTCTGTCTCTTTGTCAGCTAAAGCCTCTATAGGAAGGACATTAAGGCAGTGTTTTCAAGTGCCTCTCAATGCCTGGGTCCCTCCTGTGAACTCACTAAGAGCCAGTGACTCACAAAAGCTAATTAGAACGAACTAGCCCGACTCATTATTAGCTATGTAGCCTGGTTGTAAAGCAAGACCACTGAAGCAGTGTTGTAACTCAAACCAAGACTCACTAGTATTTGGTCAGAGTACCTGCAGGAAAATAGATACATACTTAACAGAATTTTATAAATCTAGTCTGGTCAAAACTCAAACCTCATAATCCAGATCTTAGCATTTTTCTTTGCAGTATTAACTATTGGAATGTTAGAAATTCAGAATGAAGGCTGTCTTATAAATGGTTAAATCTCACATTTTGTGTGTACCGTGAGGCCTGTCTATCCCAGCATTCACATGATTAATGTGCATTATTATAAAGTTAGCACTTTGTTCTCTCTTGCCAAGTTTCATTATTATTTAATAAAGTTGTTGTGAAACATGTTATTTTCTGCTATCACATATATAAACATTCCTTAACAGTCTTTCTGTTTTTTTTTTTACTCTTTTAAAGTTAATAAGGCAAAAATGCAGTTTGTCATGCTACCACAGAATCCACAGAGTCCCTGAAGACTTTCTTATAATGGAAAATGTACCTTGGTATGCTGCTGTAAAAACTACCTTATATATAAACTCTCATAACAGAATTCTTGAACATGGCAATGCATGCAAGTGTGTGTGTGTGTGTGTGTGTGTGTGTATATATATAT